>WURV02057230.1:0-21654 GCA_011762755.2 Epimenia babai | reverse complement strand
GCCCTTTCGTCATCCCCACCCGCCCCGTCTTCGTATTTCCCATGCGCCGGCGCGGCCCTTTCGTCTTCCCCCCCGGCTTCCCCGTCTGCGTCTCAGACCATGGGGTTGGAGGAACATCCCGTCTCGGCTGAACCGCCCCTTGTCTACGTGGCCGACAGCTCTGACTGGGGCAGTTTGGTGGCCAGCCATTTGCGCTTGGTGGGCTACCGGGTGATGGAGATGCCTCTCCGGCAACTGATGGACCGCAGCTTGAGTTTGCCCCCAGCGGCGGTGGTGCTCGACGTAGACGCGGAAAGCGCCAGGGGAGTTATCAGTGACTGGAGCCAGGTGCCCCAGATGCCCCCGCTCTTCGTGAGCTTTGAAACGAGCGCCCCCGACGACTCCAGCGACGAACTGCTGCGGGAGCGGGTGGTGGACTATTTCAAGCGAGGCTCGGAGCCCATGGGGGTAGAGCGCTCCCTTTCGTTGGTGGTGCCTGTACGTCCGGACCGGGGTCCTGCCATGCCCATGATTCCTGGCCCCGCGCCGGTGGGTGCATTGACGAACCCCGGCTCGGCCCCGGCAGGTGTGGGCAGTTTGCGGCTGCCCCCGCGCACCCTGTCTGAACCCGTATCCATCCGTGACGGCGGCGTGGCGGAGCTTGGCACCTCGTTCTTGCCCCCCGCGGAAGTGGACGGCGCGCTTTTGCCCGCAGAAATGGGCGAGGGCTTGGTGTTCCCATCTTATTCAGAGCCCCCCTCTTCCTCCGAACCCCTCTCGATTCAACCGCCGGGCGCGTCGATGGCTCCCTACGCGCAGATGGAATCTAGTGGTCCCCCGGGCAGCCTGCCCAGTTCCACCCCGCCGAACACGCCCTCCCTCGCGCCCCAGTTTTTCATGGAGGGTCCCTTCGATGGCCCGGTGGCTTCGGCGGAGCCAAAGACGGGGCCAGCCGGTGACCTCTCTTCGGAACTGCAGGAAGTATTGGATGCAGCGGAGCGCCGGGTAGGCGGTTCCCATACCGCCACGTCGGAGGCCCCCGAGCCTTCGCCTCCACCCAGCGCTGATTTGCCTGCGGAGTTTTTTCGTTCCTTGGCGGAGCCACTGGTGTTTGTGGAGGACGAGGCCCACTCCCTCGCGGGCGGTGGCACCAGTAGCCCCGGTCGCCATACTCGCAGTACTGGTGCTTTTGGCGGTACAGGCGTGATGTCCACCGCGGGGGGTCGTCACGAAACCGGCGGCCGGGAACTGAGTGCCTCAAAAGCCACCACCGGTGGCGCCTTGCCCGACAACCGCGGCCCAGCCAGCAGCAAGAGCAAACTCCAGCTTCAGGCCCCCAAGGCGCCCGAGCCAACCAGCAGCAAGCGGGACGCGGAGACCATCCCCCCCGGGCCGAGCGGCCCAAACGGAGCTATGGCCGCGGCAGCAGCCGAACCAAGCTCGGAAAAGCACCCGGCCACCAGTGGCGGCCACGAGGCGCCAGCGGAGCAGCCTGGCCCGTCTGAGGAGGGTGCCAAGGCGCAAGCAGCAGAAGACGAAGCGCAAGCAGCAGAAGACGAAGCGCCCCCAGCAGCCGGCTCACGGCCCCCCTTGGTTCCGCGGCGGCGAGCCCGCCCCTCCAGCTTGCCGCCAGCCACCGACTATATGCCCGGTTCAGCGGCGGAGGATTCCCACCCCGCGGCCATTTCCGCCATGCTGGGCTCCCATGCCCTGGGTTCCACTCGGGGGCAGCGGCCCGATGAATCCGCGGGGCTGACCGAAGCTGGCCCCATGGTCACCGCCGCCCACGGAGCAAGCCGCCCTCGGCCCATTTCTCGCTATCCCAGCCTTTCCCACGTGGGGAGCGCCATGGCAGCGGAGGCCGCCGCCCATCAGGGCCACGGGCCAGCGCCCTCAGCCGAACCACCGGCGAGGGAGCCCGAGCCGCCATCCCGCGAGGCAGAGCCGCCTCCCATGACGCCGGATGACTCCCTGCCCCCTAGCTTGTCCCAAACAGCGGTACTAAGCGACGAGGCCCCCGGCCTTTATCCCCTCGGGCAGGCCATTGCTGGCCGGATGACCGGCTCTCTCTGCTTTGAGGCGGAAGGGGGCCTGCGAAGGGTGGTGCTGCAGGATGGGGATTTGGTGACCGCCGCGTCCACCGTGCCCGCAGAGACGCTCTTGCCCTTCTTGGCGCAAACCCACGAAATCCCAGCAGATGTAGTGAAGTCCCTTCAAGGCCGGGTGCCACCATTCGGCCGACATGCCGGCGCCGCCCTGATTGCCCACGGCCACCTGGCCCAAGACCGGCTGTGGGAGGTCCTACGGGCCTATGCGGAATGGGTTGTGGGGCGAATTTGTCTGCAATCGGAAGGCGTAAGCCAATACGAGCAATCCCCTCCCGGGCGGCTGCGTAGCGAGCCTCCGGTCTTCGGCGCGGCCTCGGGCTCGGAGGTGTTTTGCGAAGCCTGTCGACGGGCCATTCCTCAGGAAACGGCGCTGGCCCGATTGGGCGGCGGCGGCGCGCGCTTGGGGTGGGGCAATGGCCGCCAGCTGCTGCAGGAAGGTCGACTTCCGAACAACGAAGAGCGGCTACTAGAGGAGAATATCGGCGCGCCCCTGCGGGATGTGTTGCACCAGGCGAGCGGCGATGACTTTGGCGCGGTGATTTTGGCCCAAATGGCCCTCGGGGTGGTGGAGCTTTTGCCCGCTGCAGAACCGCTGGCGGGACCTGAGAGCGAGCGAGACCCCCTCGACGATGAAGCCCTCAAGGAGCGGGTGCGCGCCCGTTTGGAAGTGGTTCATGAAGGGGACTATTTCGCGGTACTGGGCGTGCAAAGCGACGCTACCAGCTACGAGATCCGCCGGGCTTATTTGCAACTGCGGCGTACCTTCGAGCCGGGCAAGATCCTCAACGCTGCCACTGCTGAGCTAAAAGATGAAGTGCTGCTTATCCGGGATGTATTGGACGAGGCCTATGAGATATTGCGAGATCAGACCCGGCGCCGTCGGTACCGCAGGGCTATTTCTTCCGGTCCGCCCAACTTAGGTGGGAAATTTACAGGCCAAACTTCCGCCGACGAGCTCCCCAGCCCAAAAGAAAAAGGCGCCTGAAAGAGGCGCCTTTTAGCTCGCTAGCGGGAGAGTTTGGCCAAGAGGCCTAAGCCGCCCACCCCCGATTTGAACTTGCTGGCGGGAAACTTTGCGGACGCGGCCTTCAGGTGCTTTTTCACCATATCCGCGGTAATGGCAATGGGAAGAAGATCGATATCCCCATTGGGCATATAAACCACGTACACGGGAATACCCGAGCGCTTTAGCCGATCCAGCCAATCGTCCAGCTCGTCGTTTTCGTTGGTCATATCGCACTTCACCGGCAGGATTTGCGTCTCCTTGAGGGTATTGCGGACCGTATCGGTTTCCAAAAAGACCTTCTCGTTGGTCTTGCAGGAGGCGCACCAGTCGGCGGTAAAGTCCATAAACACCGGCCGGCCCCGGGAGTGGGCAAGCTTGATGCGCTTGGTATTAAACGCCGTCCAGGCGATATGGCCATTCTTCACCACCGGGGGCAGCTTGGGCTTGCCGGCCTTGTCGCCAGGCTTGGCGGAGCCGGTGGCTGCGGGCTTGCAATCGGCCTTGGCCGTATCGGCTGCAATCTTCGGCTTTTGCGGCTTGGCGAGACCGAGCTTCAAACTGCCCGCCACAATCACCACGCCCGCTGCGACGCGAATGCCCCAGCGCTTCACCGCCGAGGCCCCAAAGGTAGCAAAGCGGCCCACCGCCCACAGGGCCACACCCACCGCCACCAAGTAGCTCAAAAAGCGCGTGAGGCTATCGGGATTGACCTGCTTTTGAAAGGAATCGAAGAGCCACACCGCTACGCCCAGCAGGGTAAAGCCCATAAGCTGCTTGAAGCTCTCCATCCAAGGCCCAGGCTTGGGCAAGACCTTGCCGAGCTTGGGAATCAAGGTCAGCGCCAAGTAGGGGGAGCCCAAGCCAATGCCGATGGTAGCGAAGATGGCAAAGGTCGCGGGCGCGCTGGCTTCACTGCCCAGTGCGTAGGCGGCGGCACCACCGAGGAAGGGCGCTGAGCAGGGGGTGCCCATCAAGGCGGCAAAGATCCCGTTGAATACCGCCCCCACGAAGCCGCCCTTTTCCTCACCCCCCGAGGCGGAGATGGTCAGCTCGAACACTCCGAGGGAGTTGAGCCCCATGGCGAAGACCAAGGTGATCAAGAAGGCTACGAACGCCGGGTTGCGAAACTGCATGCCCCAGCCGAGCCGCGCGCCGCCTGCCTTGAGCACCACCACCAAGATGGCGCCGAGCACGAAGAACAGGGTGGTTCCCAATACGTAGCCCAACCCACTCATGCGGCGTTCGTGGGCACTTTGTTTGGATTGCTCCACCACGTGAAAGGCCTTGATGGTCAAGACTGGCAAGACGCAGGGCATGATGTTGAGGATCAGGCCGCCTAGGAAGGCGGAACCAAGGAGCGTGAGCAGTTTCATGAGGGCCTTTAGGGAGCGCTGGCTGTGGGATGGGGCCCGCGCCTGAATTGCTCATATTCTGACCTCGCGCCAAGGCAAGGCCAATCGTCGAGCAATGGGGATTTTCCCTGAAAAAGGGTGTACCGAGTTAACGTCTTACTAAGGTTGGGGGCTCAAAGTTTCAGCCGCCGGTTTGAGCGGAGGTAAGCAGCACCACCCCAGCGAAGGCGCAAAGCACCCCGGAAACGGCCCGAGGGCGGGCTTTTTCGATGCCCCATAGGTGGGCTAGGGGAACGGCGAAGATGGGGCTGGTGGACAAGAGGGTGGTGGCGATGGCGGCGGAGGCGGACTTTTCCAAAGCTACCTGCTGCAACCAAATGCCGGCGACGGTGCCGATGAGCGTGGCCCCCACCAGGCGTTTCCACACCGGGGGGCGGCGGTACTCTTGGGCGAGAATGCCCCACTCTTTGCGCAGGGTGGCGAAGGCGATGAGGGCGATGGCGGAGCACACCAGACGAAAACTCCCCGCGCCCAAGGGGCTTACATGGTCCGTCATGGCTCCTCGGGACATAAGCGCCGCGCTGCCCTGACAAATGGCGGCCCCCAGCCCCGCGACGATGCCCAGCCAGGGTTTGCGGGAGGCTTCGGGGTTCTTCTCTGCCAGCGAGCGGGGTTTGATGACCGCAAGGGCGATGCCCACGATGGTCAACGCCATGCCCGCCAGCACCTGCGCCCCTGGCAAGCGTCCTTGGCTAATACTCTCCAAAACCACTGTTACCACCGGCGCGAGGGAGAGCATCAACACCGCCCGCGCGGCCCCCGAGTGGGCCAGGCACAGGAAGAAGCAGCTATCCCCAAGGGTAATGCCGATCCACGCGCTGGCAGCCAGCACGCCCCATGTTCGGGGAGCAGCGAGAGCAAAGGCTCCCGGCCCCTCCATGAGCATCCAGGTGATGCCCAGCACGCTGCCCGCAATCACGCAGGTAGCGGTGGTCATGGCGGTGGGGCGCTTGCGCAGAGGCGAATCGAGGCCTTCGAAGAGCATGCTGCCCCACGCCCAACATATGGCTGCTCCTAGTCCTGCGGCCTCGCCAATCATGGCCGGCGCTTGCCACGATTGTCCCGGAAAGGGAAATTCAATCGGCTGCTCAGGGGGCGAACGTGGGCGCTTTTCTCTGCGGCGCGGCAGCCCAAAGCTTCCACTTTCGATCGAGAGCTAAGCCGCCTCCGTCGGCAGTGCGACGGGTTTAAGCGAAAGGGCCGGGGCAATGAAAGGGTAAAGAACTGACCCTGATCCGCGCCCTTTTTGAAGGCATTGCCCACAATGACCCCCTCGGCCACCCGGCGGCAATAGTCCTTCATATGCTCAAACACCAACTTGGAAAACCCGCGCCCGTTGGGCTGATACTCGGGCCAGCCTGGTGGGTAAAAGGTGGGCTCTTGGGTGTAATCGAAAAGCAGTTCACCGGGGTGGCTGCCGTCCGCGTCCACCGTCATGAAGTAGCCGGGGCCGGTAAGCATGCTCATGGAGCCGTGGTTATAGCCCACGATTTTCCCGTCCCGCCGGCAGAAGCGCTTTTGAAAGAGGCTAAAGGCAGGCAAGGAGTTGCGCCCTTCGAAGATGACCGTTTCGCCGTCTTCCGTATCGCTGGGCAAAAACTCGTCGGCACCGATGCTGGGCGCGTCGCTCACCGCCCGGTAGAGGGCCCCCACCCACTTGCCTTTCAGTTGGCGAACCTCTTCCACCCGGTCGCTTGGGCTGAGGCTGTCGAGGTACTTGCTGATATCCGGATAGGTGGCGCCTTGCTGGACCATTTGCAGCAGCTTGCCGGTACCTTGGGGAAAGGAATTGGAAGAACTCATAGCGCGGGGACCATATCACACTGTGGCTTTTGCTCCCGCAGACTGGCTTGGATTGGGTTTGCGGCGGTGTTCCCACCCTTCCGCTCCTATGCTCCTGGCTCGCCGTGGCTGACGCCGGATCCTCTTGCTCGCGGGGGCGCCACAGGCCCCATTTGGGGGCGGATCTTGGTGGAGTCCCTTGCGGAAAGGGGGGCAAATCATGCCACCATGGGCGAGATGAGCCACCTTCACCCACCCCCAGAACGTCGGCCCGGTCTGCTGAGCCTGCTGCTCCTGCCGGGGCTCGTGGCGTGCGCCGGCGGTCCCAAAAAGCGTGCGGTGGAGCCCTACCCAGGAGCGGTGTGTGCTCGTCAGCTTCCGCCCCAAGCCCCGCCTCAGCCAGGTAAATTTGACGCTCAGCCACTGCCCGCCTCTGCGGTGGTGGTGCACCTGAAACTGGATACCTCCAGCCTACTAGGGGATTTGGAAGGCTCCGTTCCGCAGGTGGTAGCGAAAGGAAAGGGCATCCCTCTTTCGGGCCTGGGAAAACTGGCGTTCTCCATTCGCCGGGGGCGCTTTTCCCATCGCCTCAATCAAAACCGTTTGGAAGTGCGTCTGCCCCTATTTGGTAACGCGGAGATTTGCAAGGAGGTGCCTTTGCTGGGGTGCGTCGGCTATGCCACGTGCGCTCCCCAAGCCCAGGCTCTGGCTTCGGTGGAGTTGGCGCTCAGGCCTGACTACGCTCTGCCCGCACCAGACGTGCAAATTCCCATAACCCGGCCCTGCACCCTCACCGCCTTGGATGTGGATGTCACCGGCCGCATTCAGCGTGAGGCCAACCGCCAAGCCCGCCAAATTCGGCAGAGAATTTCCGCCAGCATTCCGCCCATCCAGGGCTTGGCCAAAGATCTCTGGCGGGCACTTACCACCCGCGTGCCGGTGGGGCCCGATGCCTGCGCCCGGGTGCACCCCGATCACTTCGTGCAAAGCCCGCCCCATCAGGCCGGTGGCAGCATTCTACTGGGGGTAGGTATTCGGGGGCGCGTGGTGGTGGAAAGCCCCTGTGGGCCCGCAAGCCCGCCTCCGCCCTTGCCGCCGCCCCGGGTAGACCCCGCCCTCAAACCAGGGGTGCGGCTTACCATTCCGCTTCAGATGAGCTGGGCGAAGACGTCGGAGAAACTTAGCCGTGACCTAGGCGGCAAGGAATTCATCGCCGAGGGCCAGACCTATCGCGTCACCAGCGTGAGGGCCTACGCCCGTGATGAACGGGGGCTCATGCTTGACGTGGGCGTCACGGGCCGCGTTTGCGGGCTCGTGCGCCTCACTGCGGGCCTGAGTTACAACAAGCTTGCTGATCGCCTGGATTTGGCCGCCGTCTCACCCCTGAAGGCCGGGGATCCATTCGCAAAAGCCCTGGCGGCGAAGCTTGAAAAGACCGGCAGCCTGGCCCTGCCCGTGCGCCTTGAGGGCATGGATCAGCGCATCAACCTGCTTGCCGAGCAGCTCCTCGGAAAAGAAACCTGGGAGGCCGACGCCCCCCACACCAACGTGGCGATTGGAATCAAGCCCATCGCCGTCAAGCGGCTGCACTACTCCTCGCAGGGAATCGCCCTGCGGGTGGTCGCCGAAGGGGAAGCCAAGGTGCTCGTAAAGTAGCGCCCCAAGCCCCGCACGCTCCCGGCTCGTGGTCTCCAGACTTCCCGCTCAAGGTCTCCAGACTTCCCGCTCAAGGTCTCCAGACTTCCCGCTCAAGGTCTCCAGACTTCCCGCTCAAGGCTGCGTGACAGAGGGGGGGTGTTTGGTTTATCTATCAAGGGAATTTTCCCTGCCCGCCAGCTTGAGAGCCCCAGCCGGCCGCCTCCCTTCGCGGGCCCTACCCAGCAGTCTTGAGGTTTTTCATGTCCAGCTTGCCCCCTGTTTACATCGTAAGCGCTACCCGCACCCCCATCGGCGCCTTTCAAGGGTCCTTGGCGAATGTCCAAGCTCCGGCGCTCGGCGCTGCCACCATCAAGGCTTCGTTGGAGCGCGGTGGCGTTGACCCCTCCCTGGTGGGTGAAGTCTTTATGGGCAACGTGCTCTCGGCCGGCATCGGTCAGGCACCCGCCCGTCAGGCCTCCTTGGCCGCTGGCATTCCCAATACCGTCCCCTGCACCACCGTCAGCAAAGTTTGCGGCTCGGGCCTGCAGTCGGTTGTCTTCGGCGTGCGTACCGTCGCTATGGGTGATGCCTCCATCGTAGTTTCCGGCGGCATGGAATCCATGTCCAACGTGCCTTATCTGCTAAAGAAGGCCCGTTCTGGTTACCGCATGGGCAACCAGGAAGTCATCGATGGCATGATTCACGATGGTCTTTGGGACCCCTACAAGAACTACCATATGGGCAATGCGGGCGAACTCTGCGCCGGCGAGCATAACTACACCCGGGAGGCCCAAGATGCTTTCGCGGTGGAGTCTTATCGCCGCGCACTGGCTGCTCAGGCAGAAGGCTTGTTTGATAAAGAGCTGGTTGGCGTTGACGTCAAAAACCGCAAAGAGACCGTCAACGTGGCCGTGGACGACGAGCCTGGCCGCGGCAAGCCGGAAAAGATGCCCAAGCTCCGCCCTGCCTTTGCAAAAGAGGGCACCATTACCGCTGCGAATGCTTCGAAGATCAACGACGGCGCCAGCTCCTTGGTGCTCGCCAGCGAAGCTGCGGTGAAAGAACACGGCCTCAAGCCCCTGGCGAAGATTGTCGGTTATGGCAATGCCGCCCACGCCCCGGAGTGGTTTACCACCGCCCCCGCTGTTGCCATTGATAACACCTTGGCCAAGCTGGGAATGAGGGCAGACGATATCGACTTGTGGGAAATCAACGAGGCCTTCTCTGTTGTGACCATGGTGTGCGCCGACAAGTGCGGCATTGACCTCGCCAAGGTGAACGTTCACGGCGGCGCGGTGGCCCTCGGTCACCCCATCGGTGCTTCGGGCGCGCGCGTTCTGACCACCCTGGTGCACGCCATGCGGGCCAAGGACAAAGGCCGTGGCCTTGCCACCTTGTGCATCGGCGGCGGTGAAGCCCTCGCCGTGGTGGTGGAGCGGGTATGAGAACCTTTGGCCGGGTTGTCCTCGACGACGGTAGCGTCGCCTACGCAGTTGAAGAAGGCGACGTGGCCACCCTTCTTTCCGATGCCCCTTGGCTGGGCGGAGAGCCCACCGAAACGTGTCTCAAGGCATCGTCGGCTCACTGGCTTGCGCCTGTATCGCCCAGCAAAGTCATCTGCGTCGGAAAGAACTATCAAGCCCACGCCCAAGAAATGGGCGGGGTTGTTCCCCCAGAGCCCCTGCTTTTCTTTAAGCCACCGTCGGCGGTTATCGGCCATGGTGAGCCGATTGTGATGCCCGCAGAATCGGAGCGGGTAGACCACGAGGGTGAGATGGGCGTTGTCATTGCCAAGCAAGCCCGCAATGTCTCGGCGGCAGACGCGCTGGATTACGTCTTTGGCTATACCTGCGTCAATGATGTAACAGCGCGGGATTTGCAACGCAAAGACAACCAATGGGCCCGCGCCAAGGGCTTTGATACCTTTTGCCCCGTGGGCCCGCGGGTGGTGTGCGATCTTGACCCCACCCATCTCTTGGTCCGCTGTTTGGTAAATGGCGGGCAGCGGCAGGTAGGCAATACGGCGGATATGGCTTATCCGGTGGCCTACGTGATTGAATACATCAGCCACATTATGACGCTTGAACCTGGCGACCTCTTGGTGACAGGCACACCCGAAGGGGTTGGGCCCTTGCAGGCAGGCGATGAGGTGGTGGTAGAAGTGTCCGGGGTTGGGTCCCTATCCAACCCGGTGGTTGCCGCCGGGGACTAGCGCCGCACAGTCCCGCTTGCCGGCGACACCGGTAAACTATTCTTCTGGTTGATTTGCCCGTGCTGCCTGGTTTTTCGCAACTACTCCCCAATTACCCTATGGGGAAAAGCTGGCGTTAGCGGCGCCGGCGGCCCTTTGCGTGATCTTCACCTACGGGGGATTGGCCGGTTGCATCGCCGGTGGGCATGCTGTCCGAAGAAAAGTGTAGCTCCGCCAGTGGTTCTCCAGCCTTTACCCACGCATCGCTCAGGTACTTGATGGCCCCCTCGCGGTTGGGCACCGGGTGAGCTGGGTTGGCATCCGGTCGCATCCAGTTAAGGGCCGTAATGGCTCCCCGGGCTACGGGATTGGGCACAATGGTCGCCGTCGCCACGCAGCGCTGGGTATTATATTCCAATAGGCGGTCGCGCATCTTGGCGATCCGCGCCCGGGCTTGGGCACTTGGCAAGGACGTTACCGCCGAGGAGTCCACCAGCACCACATAAGGCCCGGAAGTACCCTCCAAAAGCTCCACCCAGTGTTCTGTATGCAAGCGCAGCCATTCGCCTTCGTAGGAACTGGGGCTAATCACTTCGATTACTGGATAGGCCACCGCGCTAAGCAAGGTTGAGTATTGCCGGCGTACCCCCCGTGGCGGCAAGGACACAGTCATGCTTTCAAAATAGCATATGCCCGCTAAAAAATGTCAGCCAAAGCGGAACCCGAGCATGGCTTACTACGTTGCCAAGTGTCTAAAAACGCGATGGCTTTCGGGGGGCGCAGTTCTAACCTCTTGTGCCTATTGGATAAACGACAATTTGTGCTTCTACCAACGAAGAGAGTGAAAAGCTCCCCAAGAGGCGTGGCTCCCTGGGGGCAAAAGCCTGGGGCGGCATTGGCTCCCTTGGGGATTTCCGCTACTCCAAACCCTATGATTGACTCCACCACCTCCGGCGCTGAGCCCATTGCCAAGAGCGAGTGGGCCCTAAGGCGTGACGACGAACGCCGAGTGGTGCGTATCCAGATCTGGGCGCCCGAGCCGGACCCCGAATCCAAGAACGGGGATTTTCGGTGCAAGTTGAACATTGCCGGCTTGCCCCGGGGGGCCTTCGAGACCTACGTGTTCGGGGTGGACGGAGTGCAGTCGTTGGGGCTTACGTTGAACCTTGCGGGCCAACAGCTCTGGCAGCTTGAAACGCAAGGCTATGAGAGCGAGCTGGCTCCGGGGGAGCTGGCGCGTATGCTGCAAGCGTGTTTTCCCCAGATGAAGCCGCTCAGTTGGGTCTTAGGTGGCACGCCGCAGGTGGCCGTGGGCAGTTCTGGCAGCGCTTTGCCTCGGGGGCGGTGCATTTGGTTTGCGCTTTGCCCGCCGTCAGCCAGGCCCCGTGCGGTGCAGCTCGCCTTTCAAGGCTGGGGTTACCCGGTGCTGTCTTCCTAAGCAGCGGGAGGTAGCGGGAAGGTGCGCGGGGCCACATCCCAAGACATGTCCCTCGCCCCTAGAGCGCCGAGGGAGCCATTGTGAATGGCCCAATCGGCCCATCGAGATCCCCGCCGGGGAGGTTTGGCTCGGGCCGAGCGACTGGGAGGCCCAAGGCCTAGTGCGGCCACGAAAACTGCGATTGCCCCGGTTCTGGCTGGACGAAGCGGAGATTGGCGTGGCGGAGGTGGCGCGCTGCCAGCGTGCAGGCAAGTGCGAGGCCTTTGCCCTGCCGAAAGATCCTTTGCTGCCCGCTCCCCTAACGCCCGCGCGGCTTAGCCAGGTTTGCCGTTTTCGTGGTGGCCGACTGCCTACGGAAGCCCAGTGGATCTACGGGGCGATGACCGCCAAAGGGCATCGTTACCCCTGGGGCCAGGCTGGCGCCATCTGCCGCCGGGCCAGCTTTGGGCTAGTGGCGGGACCCTGCGCGTGGGGAGGCGGCCCCGATAGCATTGGCTCCAGGTCGGCGGGCAAGCATCCACTGGGTTTGGTGGACCTGGCGGGCAACCTGGCGGAATGGACCCGCGCGGGGCCTTCCTCAGGGGGCCACAAGGAGAACTATGTGGCCCACGGGGGCTCCTTCGTCTCCCAGAGAGCAAGTGAGCTACGGGCCTGGCAAATTTCGCCGCCGGAACCTCAGGCGGTGGGTGGTCGCTGCGCCTATGAGAGGTTGCCTGTAAGACTTTGATAGTAAAGGTGAATTCTGTGACAGTGCCAGGCACTGTCACAGAATCATGGCCGGAGTCAGGCCGACGAAGCAACCGTTCGTCGCCATGCTCTCCCCCTGGCCCACCGCCAGCGCCCGGCGTGGCCTCACGAGCCAACCCCTCCACCCCAGCGCGCCCAGGCCGCCAAGCCCGGTCAGTGGCTGAACTGTGGCTCAGATGTCACCAAATCCAGTTGCAATCGGGCTCCGGGGTGTCGCATTCTAAGCTGCCCCCAAGGGAAAACGGGGCATGCGGCTCCTGACTTCCCCCTTCGACTCTGGAGCGCCCTTACGGCCCGGGTGAAACCACCCTAGGATGCGGCACCCCGTCGGAGAGTCTTCAACGGAGGTGACCATGAGCGCCGCTCTCTTGTGTATCGGAACTGAACTTACCCGGGGCGAACTCGACAACACCAACGCCACTTGGCTTGCGGCGCAGCTCACGGAGCTGGGCTTCGAAGTCAACGCGATCGAGGTGGTAGCCGACGATCAGGCCACCATCGCCGCCTGCCTCCGCCGGCTTGCGAAGGGCCGTAAGGTCATCATCACCACTGGCGGCTTGGGGCCAACCTCCGACGATTTGACCGCAGAGTCGGTGGCAGAAGCCGCTGGCGTTAGCCTGGAGCAGAACCCCCAAGCCCTGCGGGATATTCAACGCTTCTTCGAACAGTTCGGCCGGGAGATGTCCCCCAGCAATGCTCGCCAAGCCGATATCCCCGCCGGCGCAACCATGCTTCGCAACAAGATGGGAACCGCCCCCGGCTTCGCGCTACGGTTGGGAGACGCTTGGGTTGCCAGTTTGCCCGGCGTACCGCGGGAGATGAAGCATCTCTTCCACGAGCACCTGGTGGAAAAACTACGCCCCCTCGCCCCCCAAGATTCTTATCAGATACGCCTGCGCAGCTTTGGGTTGCCCGAGTCCCAAGTGGCGGACAAGCTCTCGGATCTAGAGGCAAAGTTTACCGGTCTTACCCTGGGGTACCGCGCCAGCTTTCCCGAAATTGAGATCAAGCTGCTATGCAAAGGCGACAGCGCTGTGTCTGCCCGCCAAGTGGCATTGGACGCTGCTGCGGTGGTTCAAAGCCGTTTGGGCGATGTGATTTATGGAGAAGACGATGTGGCATTCCCCGAGGCCGTGGGCCGGGCGTTGCGGGCACGGGGCTGGCTATTTTCCGTGGCGGAGTCGTGCACCGGGGGCTTGGTAGCCCATATGATCACCCGCTACCCATCAAGCGATTACTTTATTGGCGGGGCCGTGACTTATGCCAATAGTTCCAAGACCCGGCTCGTGCACGTAAGTGAGGATCTGCTCAAAGCCCACGGCGCCGTAAGCCCCGAGTCGGCGGCGGCCATGGCTGAAGGTTTGCGCCGGGCTTGTGATGTGGACATTGCATTGGCCATTACTGGCATCGCAGGACCCACCGGGGGAACGCCCGAAAAGCCCGTGGGCTTGGTGTACTGGGCCATTGCTCACCCTGGCGGCACGGTCGTGAAGTCAAAGGTCTTGCCCGGGGATCGCAACCGCATTCAGACCCTTGCGGCGTTTATCGGCCTCTCCCACGTACGACGGATTTGCCTGGAAGACGACCGGGGTAGCCAAGCGCTCAAAGCGGCGCCCGTGGCAGCGCCTACGGGAGAAGTTACCGGTTAGGGCGGTCTGAGCCTCGCCCCTTTTTCCAAATAAGGGCGCCGCAACTCGTTGCGAGGGTAATCGTGCAGGAAGTTATCCCGGGTGGCCAGATTGGCCATCCAGGTGAGGCTTTCGCTGCTTGTGTCGTCCCCCACGATAATCCCAGTAAGCTTCCGCAAACGGTTTAGATGGGCGCGCACCCGGGCCTCGGCATATTCGGGAACGGAATCAGTTTTCAGGATAAAGGGAAAGTCACTGGATTGGGCCAGAAGCAGCTCCACAATGGCCAAATCAAGGGCTTGGCCCCGGCGGCCTTGTAGGTATGGATAGCTATTAACCAGGGACTCTACTTGCCGGGTTGCGTGGTGCAGATGGCGCCACAAGTGGCCTGTATGTTTGCCCACCCAGACTTCCCCATAGCCACCAGCGCCCCAGGAGGAGGGGCTCGGCGTGGCCCCAAAGGCGTGGGGGTGTCTGCGCAGATACTCCCGCAGGGTAATCGCCTCAAGGCCCGTGTCTCCCCGCTGCTGGTGGTTGGCAACATGCCGGAAGACGCTTTCCAGAAAGAGCGGCCCTTCAAACCACCAATGCCCAAAGAGTTCCGTATCGTAAGGGGAAACTACAATGGGCGTAACGGGCATGGATTGGCTTAGCTTGCTAAGCTGAGAGCGGCGGTCGGCAACGAAGGTGCCCCCATCCAAAAACGCCTGCCGCTCGGCCAATCGTGGCTGATAAGGCAGCTTTTTCGGGCTCTTGGAGGTGATGGCGTAGTATTTTAGGCCCGTCATGATGCGCGCGCCATAAGGCCCAACTTCGCCCAGCAACTCCTCTTCGGTAAGATCGAAGCCGATATCCCGATAAAAATCCCGATACACCGGGTTGCCCGGAATGCCTCCCTCCCGGGACCAAACTTGCCGAGAACTATGGGGGTCACGGCCGAAGAAAGCGATCCCATTGGGAGAAATAATGGGCTGGTAGACGCCAAAGGGCGGTTTTGGCTGTCCGTCCGTCAGGCCGTGGCTATCTAGAATGGTATATCGAACGCCAGCGCTTGCCAGCTCTTCGTCGAAGCTTGGGTGGTAGGCGCACTCCGGCAACCACATGCCCTGAGCGGGCAGCCCCACCAAGTGTTGAAAGCCCCCCATACCCAGTTGGATTTGCGCTCTGGAGGCAGCAGGGCAGGGCAGGTAACCGGGCAGGTAGGCATGGGTGGCGCTGCAGGCAATAAGGTCCACATACCCCCGTTCTTGCCAGCCAAGCAGCGCCTGAACCACCCGGCCGTCAATGGCTTTCCAACGGCGCTTCAAGGCGGCAAAGCGGTCCTGATAGTAGGCCACCACCGGCTCAAATTCCGGATCCCCCGTCACCCGTTTGCGTTCACTTTCCGCCAGTGCAATCAAACGCTCCAGGTGGTCCTCGAAGCGCTTTTGCAGCAGCGGATCCTCCAACATGGCCGCCAGGGGAGGCGTGAGGGACATGGTGAGCGCGAAGGGCACGCCGTCGCGGTAGAGGCGCTCAAATACCCCCAAAATGGGCAGGTAGCACTCGGAGATGGCCTCATGCAGCCAGCGTTCCTCCAGCGGAGTATTGTGCTCCGGATGGCGTACGAAGGGCAGGTGGGTGTGGAGGACGAGAGCCAGGTAGCCGCGGGCCATAAGCGTCAAATGGTGGAAATTGCAGACGAGGTGACGGGGACTATCCCCGCAGCCAGAGATGTACGCGTGCTGGGCCCTGGATGCTAGCCTTCCCTTTCAAAAGCCGTTCCGGCCCGCCGCTTGCTCCGGCGAAAGGCCCTCGAACACGGAGATTTATCACCTATGAGCCAAAAACCAGACATCGCGGGGGTTGCCCACTTGGGCATCCGCGTCACGGACTTGGAGACCACTCGCGCATTTTACGAACAACTGGGGTTTCAGTTTGTGGTGGGGCCTGTGGGGCCTGAGCCCGTTGCGATTATGAAACATCCCGGTGGTTTGGAAATAAACTTTATTCTTAATGCCAAAAGGCCCGCCGGAGGGCAGGACCCCCAGAATATTCTGATGGACGTTCCCGAAAAGCACGCGGGGTATACCCACGTGGCGATGAGGGTTCCGGACTTGGACGCGTGGGTTGCGGAGTTGGAAAAGCGGGAAATCCCCCTCAGCGGTGGACCCTCCAAATACCCCGGCGGGGCGCGCAGCCTCTTTTTGCGGGACCCCGATCGCAATGTGATCGAGCTATACCAATACCCCCCGGCGTAGGCGGTGAACTAGTGGGGGAGGGTTTTGGCTTCCATCCGCTTTTGCCTCCCCAGGCTAAGTTTGCGAACGGTGGGCGCGATATAGCGCATATGTTCGCTATAGGCGCCCGGTGGCATGTGCCAGGTGCGTACTTCGTCCAAGGCTTTCGCACGCTGGAAGTATTTGGCGGGCAGCCGGCCTTCCACAGCTGCTCGAAACGCCGCCTGAAACTCCTCCGCCGTTCCGAAGCGCTCTGCTGGGTCTTTGGCTAGGGCAATTCGCAATACGCATACCAGCTCCGGCCGCAGCCCTTCATTGTTGCCTGGGTGTTCGGGCAGCTGGGTTGCAATCTTGTGAAAGAGTTCTCCGATGGTGGGCGCGGAAAAAGCCGGTTGATTGGTTAGTGCCCGGTAGGCAATGCAGCCCAGGGCGTAGAGATCTGTTCGCCCGTCCACTGCGCCGCCCACTGCTTGTTCCGGGGACATATAGTTGGGGGTGCCCACGGCGAGACCTCCCGTGAGGCCATGGTCCGTATTGATGAGTGTGGAAACGCCGAAATCCAAGATTTTCCAGCGGTTTCCTTCGGGGCCTCGGCTGCGGAAGAGGTTCTGAGGCTTCAAATCTCGATGCACGATGCCCCGCTCGTGCACTACCTGCAGGCCAGCGCATGCTTGGGTAATCAGCTCGAGTGCTTCGCTTGGGGAGAGGGCCCCGTGTTTTTGCAGCCGGTTGGCCAAGTCGTCCCCTTGTAGCCGCTCCATGGCGATAAAGGGCAATGCGGCGCTGGGACCGCCGATTTCAAGCACCCTTACCACGTGCTCCGAACCGATATCTTGAATCAGCTCCGCTTCTCTTTCAAAGCGGGCGACAATTCCCCCTTCGCCCAGCACTTCCCGCCGCAGGAGCTTCACGGCGGCGCTTTCGTCGGTGGTTTGATGCCGTGCTTCGTAGACTTCACCCATGCCGCCGCGGCCAGCACCACGCCCAAGCGGAAAGAGCCAAATACCTGTCCGGTAAACCGGCCCGGCTCCCCAACGCGAAGCGCGTGCCGCAGCGCCTGCTGGGCTTCTTTTAGCAATGCATCCCGGCGGGCTTCCCCTAGCAATGCCGATTGCAAGCGCATCTGGGCGTCCAAAAACTCCACCCGGGCTCTGTGGCCAATGAGCATGGCGCTCACGATGATGAGCGTGGTGATAAAGATGCTCACGCCCTGGGTAATGGGGGAGGCTGGCAACGGAAAGAGCAGCCCAATATCGGGCAGCCAACCCGAGCATGCCCCGAGGCTGTAGAAGAGGTAGCAGCCGAGGTTGGCGCCGAGCATCATGCGCACGGTGGAAATGGGCAGGCTCAAGCGACCAATGACAATGCCCAAGGCGATAACCGCACACAAAGGGCTGAGGATGCCCGCCGCGTACACTGCGGTCCAGCCAGCCACCGCCCGGGCGATAAGTGCAGCTTGCCCCAAAGGCCGCTCGAAAAACTCCGGTTTGCGCCGCAAACGCCAGGTTAGCCCTTGGGCCAGTCCTCCCACCCCCGCAGCGCTCAACCCCACGATTTTGCCCGCCGGTTCTCCCGGGATCAGGATGAATATGAAGACGGCGATCCCCATCCAGGCGGACATGGCCAGGATATTCAAGCCAAGCTGGCGTTGGGTACTTCTCTCGGCCTCTTCAAAGGCTTCGGTGCCCGGATCTGTGGGGGGAGGGGCTTGCATGGGGCGGCGGGGCTCGGAAAATATCCGAACCAGGGGGCAGTGTGCGATTTCTGTACATACCTCCCTCGCCGCCCGCAGCAACTGATTCACCCTGAGTTGCCCGGAAAATCCTAAGAACTCAGTTAGGCAGCGTCCGGGCCTCGGAGCGGTCGAGCTGCTTCAGCGTCTGCCAGCTGGATTTTGCGCCCCCCCGTGCCGCGGCGAAAAAAGGGCGGCTACGTCGGCTGAGGGTGATGTCCGGCTGTCGCCAGGGAAGCTTCTGGTTCAGCGCTTTGGCCCGCGCCGTCACAGCTGCATCGAGCCTGCCGCCCGCTGCTTGGGCAAAGTGGGTGGCCAGCTCGGCAGCGCTCGCGAAGCGTTCCGTTGGCAGCTTTGCGAGGCCAACCCGCAGCACGGCGGCAACCTGCACCGGCAGGTCGTAGGATTCTCCCGGGTCCACCGGCATATCGCTAGCGATGCGCGCAAAAAGCTCCGCGAGCGGCTCTCCGGAGAAGGCGGGCTGATTCGTCAGGGCCCGGTAGATAATGCACGCCAGGGCACAAACATCGGTGCGAGCGTCCGTCTCTCCGCCCAAGGCTTGTTCCGGGGACATATACGCCGGCGTGCCCACCGCCAGGCCTTGGGTGAGTTCTTGGCTTTCCCCTTGGAGAAAGGACACGCCGAAGTCGAGGATTTTCCAGACAGCGCCGCCACTCGTATTTTGCATATGAAAGAGGTTGTGATGCTTGAGGTCCCGGTGCACCACCCCTGCGGCATGAATCGCGCCCAAGCCCGCGGCGACTTCTTGAATCATTTTTGATGCTTGAGGTAGTGGCATGGCTCCATTGTTGCCGAGCTTCTCTGCCAAATCTTCGCCTTCGAGGCGTTCCATGGCGATGTAGGGCAAGGGCGCTTCGGGGCCGCCTATTTCGAATACTTCCACCACGTGTGGGGAATGGATCCCGCGGATGATTTTGGCCTCTTGTTCGAAGCGGGCCACCATGCGGGATTGGCTGAGGATCTCGTGCCGCAGCAGTTTCACCGCCGCCTCCCGCTGCGTCTCCGTATGCACCGCGGCGTAAACTTCGCCCATGCCGCCGCATCCGAGCACCACGCCAAGCTGATAGCTGCCAAAAACATGTCCAGTAAAGCGGCCCGGCTCCCCCACCCGCAGCGCCTGACGTAGGGCCGCCTGGGCTTCCTTGAGCAGCGCGTCTCGGCGCATCTCCCCGATGAGAGCGTAACGCAGGCCGAGCTGGGAGCGAGCAAACTCCTCCCGTACCTTTGCCCCCACCAGGCTGGCGCTTATAAGCAATGCGGAAATGGCTGTAATGCTCACCAAACGCACCGCCAAAGAGCCACTTGGCGGGTAGACATCGCCACGCTGTTTGCTTTATTCGCTTTCCTCATGCCGGGTTGGGGCAGGCGCGCTCGCCTCGGCATATGAAAATCCTCCTCTCATTTCCCTGAGAGTTGGCCCACGTTTGTCGTCTCTGGCTCCATGCAGCCATGGTTTTCACTTGCCCTCCCAATCCCGTCGTTCCCCAAGGACGTCCCGTGAAGCCGGACGCGCTGCGGCTCGAGGAAGTAGTGCGGCTATGGGCCCGAGGGCTTCGAGTCGGGGCCGTTTGCGCGGGCGCGAGCTGTCTGCTTGTGACGTTGGTGGACTGGCTCGGCTGAGGGCGCGGAGCTTGGGCTAGCTGGGGTTTGTTAACCAGCCGTGGGGAAGTCTACGGGAGTGTGATAAGGCGTATCTTTCGCAAGGTTTCTCTGGCGAAGCGGGGGGTGCTCTAGGCGGCAGGCCGATTTCCAGCCAGATCCCGACCACATTGGGCGCCGCTTCGGCTACGATGGCGCTACTTTTTTTGTATCAAGCTAAAACCCCCACGAGGAAATACCGTGATTGGCAAGATTCTAGAAGGATTTCAGCAGTCTATCCCCGCAACTGAAGCCGAGGCCCACTGCGATGGCCCTTGCGGCATTTACGATCCCGCCTCTGCCCGCGTGGCCGCCGAGGCGGTGCGTTCCATGACCAAGAAGCTCTTGGCCCTCACCCCTCCCGACGCTTCCGACGCCGAAGCGGTGGTGAAGTACCACAACACCTTGAGCCGTTACGTGGCCATCAAGGAGAAGGAAGCGGAAGAGACCAAGCGCCAGCTGCTCATTCTGTGGACGGACTACTTCAAGCCCAAGCATCTGGAAGACTTCCCCGACCTACACACCACCTTCTGGCAAGCCGCCAAGCTTTGCTCTGCCTGCAAGGTTGAGGTGAGCGCACAGCATGCCGACGAGCTGATGGAAGCCGTAGAGAAGATCCACGGCATCTTCTGGAAGTCCAAGGGCCGTGAGGTTGCTTGGACCTTGGCCGGCGGCTTATTTCAAAGCTCTCGCTAGCTACACTTCGCCTCGTTCTTTCGGAGTTTGGCGCTTGGCTTCTCGGCCGGCGGCGGGTGCTGAGGGTTCGGGGCGAAAGCATGTTGAGGACATTGGCCCCCGGCGACTTGGTGCTGATCGCCCCTCCCCCCTCCGGCGAGGGCTCATTGCCAGCCAAGGGTTCCGTTGTGGCAGTAGTGCACCCTCAGAAGCCCAACACGCTCCTGATCAAGCGGGTGGCATCCCATGGCGCTGCCAGCTTTAGCGTTCGCAGCGATAACCCCTTTGAGGGCACCGACAGCCGTCATTTTGGCTCGCTTCGCAGGGAGCTTTGGGTGGGGACGGCTCGCATGCGCATCACGCCCCAGCTCAGGGTTCGGCCTCTGCCCTGAGGGTGGTCACCATCAAGTGCTGCGGCGCAGTCCTGGGACGTCCTTTGGTGGCGCTACAAAAATCCGCTGCGAATGCTCGACACGCAAGAGCCATCACGGCATGCTTCCCGAGTGAAGAGGGCGGGGAAGATCGGAACGTTTGTCCTCGGGGGGTTCTTCTCGTGGGGTGCGGTTCGCCACTCGGTTTTGACGAACGGCACGATGCTACTGGCCAGCCGGGCGGTTCTGCCGGTGCAGCGGGCTCGGCGGGCTCAGGTGCAGCAGGCTCCGCCGGGTCCGGCGCGGCAGGCTCTGCAGGGTCTGGTGCGGGTGGCTCGGCGGCTGGCAGCGCTGGGAGCCGCGGTGGCGGTTAAAACCTGGTGATTGATCCCCGCTTCGTGCTTGGTGGCCAGCATATCTGTTTTCTAGATAGTGCCGGTGAGGTTTGTTGCTGGGGCTTGGGGGAGTGGGGAGCCCTGGGCAAAGGCAATACGGATAGCATGGCCGATGACGAGGCGGTGTCTGGCCTTGCGCCTATCAAGCTCGGTGCTCGCGCTATCAAAATTGCTACGGGCAATCAGCATAGCTGCGCCCTCTTGGAAACGGGCAAAGTTCACTGTTGGGGCTCCAACTACAACGGCCAGCTGGGAACTGGCACCACCAACTTCCTGGGTGACGATGAGCAGATTACCGACGTGCCCGCCTTGGCATTCCCATTTCCTGTCGAAAGCGTGAATTTTGGCTCCTATCATGGATGCGTTGTGTTTACGAATCGCACCCTGCGCTGTTGGGGCGATGGTGCCTACGGCCGCCTTGGGTTGGGCTCCACCGACAGCGTGCTTGATCCGACCTTGCCGTCGGTGGAAAGTGTGCCCATTGGAGAGAAGGTCAAACGATTTGATCTCGGTTTGGCGCACACCTGTGTGATTACCGAAAGCGATAAACTGCGCTGTTGGGGCTTTGGTAAGTACATCGGCCTCGGAATCACCAACGGTGAGCATATTGGCGACGACGAGTATCCGGTAACTGCTCCCAGTGTGGATCTCGCTGGCCTAAAGCCCGTGGACCT
>WURV02057119.1:7500-21663 GCA_011762755.2 Epimenia babai | reverse complement strand
GCTAGTTCGGTGCTAGTTCGGTGCTAGTTCGGTGCTAGTTCGGTGCTAGTTCGGTGCTAGTTCGGTGCTAGTTCGGTGCTAGTTCGGTACTAGTTCGGTACTATTGTACTTAGATAATAACACATCTCCAAATCTCCCAAACATATACTTTGTATAAAATTCATCAGCGTGTCAATCAGTAAAACTCTCATTTGTACATTCCGTTGTCTCTGACTTGGCCTGTCTCTGTTTACTACGTATGTGGCATTGTTTACAATATATATAAACGAAATATCAGCTAAATCTACTTGTTTATATTTAGACAAGCTTATAAACCTGCAATGATGCATCTGCATGATTTGATCTACTTCTTGGGGACAGAAAAACTTTTATACTACTGATTACCCCCCCCCCCCCTCCAAAGGTTCAACAATTGGCCACCTTGGTGTATTTGTGGTAAATATATGCAGCTGGCACTTGGTATGTACATTCAATTCTATTTTAAATTATAATCTTTGTGCCTAAATTCTGAAGTATAACTGATGAACCAGTGTCTAGTCTGTGGAGTGGAGAAGTAAGATGAAGGTCAGGAGTGCCTCAGTATGACTCTTAGCAATAGTTTTTCTTTGATGTTTTCATTAAATAAGTTTCTGATTGAAACTATCCAGATTATGTGAGGTGAATGTAATTAAACATCAAAGGCTCCTTCATTACAGTCATGCTTTATATCACTCAACCTACCTTTAGTACTTTAAGCATGAAATTGTGTTTACATTCTGGTATACAACACCCACAAGGTACAGTTTTGCTTTGTTGACATTGCGCAGTGCCACAGTTCTCTTTGATGATACCCTGTAGTATCAGGTGATGTGATTGTTGGTCGGTCTCATGCTTTGTGTATAGGTTAGATAGTATAGGCTAGCCCTTCACTGAGTGTCCATAAAAGGGTTGTAGTTGCAGTAGGACTCCACTCCTAATGTCAGCCTTATCAGTACTGTGTTTTAATGTGAAGAGCACACTGTATGGATGGGAAGTCCATTTGGAGGAAAATCTTATCACATGGCATTGCCCGTATATTGAGGCCCCAGCATGTCTACTAAAATAGCTAATAAAGGAGAGAGTTGTGCAGGAAGAGGATCTCGCTAGCCTCTCTCCTGTCTTTTCACTTGTTTTCAGAGGTATTCTCACGTGTTACCATAGAGCACCTTAGAGCACCTAAGAGCAACGTTTGTTCATTTTAGACAGTTTTATTTGTGATAAATTGTACAAATTAAAATGTCACACATAAAACTGTCAATGAACTTGTTATTGAGTCTCATGTCAGTGAGTTACGCTTGGCTGCATTAATTTCCGCTCTGTAACATGCAAATCATAGAAAGAGGTATGCTTAGATTCGGAGTATAATTATTAATGCAGATCAAACATTCATTACAATGGGTAGCAATTAATCAATGTAGATAATGATAATAGACATATTACTTTTATAGCAGTATATCTCTGTATATCTTAGTCCTCCACAATGGTCTATACTAACGAAGTAATAAAGGTCACTTGGGTCATATATCGGGCACTCAGACATCAGAAAACAATCATACAAGTAGATAATTTATTCAGTAGAAAATCAGAGAGACAATATGTTGAGGAATGGAAGAGTACCCTGAGAAAGTCAAATAAATAACTGGAGTGATCTAACTTTCTTATCAGATTTTAGATGTTTTACAACAGTTCTTGAACTCTGGGCCGTAGCTCATGGGGTGAGACTAAACTAAGTAGGCCGCAAAAGTAGAAACTAAAGAAAATATAGAGACAAAATAAAATGTTCCCACCAAATTGTTTCTTTAGTCACTTTCTTGTTTACAGACAGTTTTTAATTTAACACTAATTATATAGTTTCGGTTAGAATGCCTCTGTATACACAGGGGTTCGGTTGGCGCCAGTGGTGCAGTTGTTAGAGGCACTGATTTTCATGCTAGAAGTTGCGTGTTTGAACCAGCACCAGCTAAGGATTTTTCCCGCGCCTTCCATGACAGGAAATAAGCAAGATTTCCGTGTTTGAATATTGAGAAAGATTTGTCATGTAATGGTTTATTATATAAATACATTAGGGATATAACAAGGCAATATTGTACGTGTGACTGACATTTAATTATAAACTAGCCTGAAGGACTTTAGTTTCAGTAACACTAAATTCTTCTAGCCACTGTTGAATAGAAAATAAGCGGATATTACGCAACCTGAATTGTCATCGTTTGGTCGATAAAAAAAAAGAATAGCAACCTGATTGGCAATTTTGTTCATATTGAACACTTGTCAAGGGTTGAGTCATTCCAAATGATGATTGTGTTTTGTGATTTTTGTGCAAAATGGAATTATACTGAAAGCAAACATTGTTAATACCTGATTGAAAATCGAGTGATTACATCTTAGTCTCTTGAAATAGAAGTATTTTGGATATATATATATATATATATATATATATTGATCAAATAGGGTAATTATTCTGGCCTTATGAAGCTATTATTTTGCCATAAGTATGCTGTCAATTGCAGCTCGGGGCATCTGAAGCAAAAAATACGGGTGAGACCGCCGTACCTTCCCAATGATAGGGGGGCAACCGTCGGTATTTCCCCTTTTGAGAACCGCTGTACTAGGACTATAATAATAGTTATGAGCTACGTATTTCTCCTTTGTTTTGATTCAACAATTTCTTTGATTTAAAATTTTGTAAAATATCAGATTTACCACCTGTTGGAACCAGCTGAATCTGGCAGATATTGTCTCTGTGTTGGTCTCTTCTAGATTTGTCACGGTATTGTCATCGAAGCTAGAGGAAGTAACTTTATGCTGATGTTTGTATTTTTTCTCAAGAACCGCTTATCACAGGGGTCTGCCATTTGGCAGATATCGTCCTTGGGTTAGTATCTTTCAGATTTGTTCAGCATCTCGTCATGGGAGCAAAGGGGGGTAATTTCTATCAACTTTTTTATTTGAAAATCTTCATCTCCATGTCTGCTTAGTGCAAAGGTCTGCCATTTTGCAGATGTTGCCTGTGTAGGTCTCATTCAGATTTGTTTAGGGCATCTCTACTTAGGCAATTTGATGTGATTTTTTCCACAAATCTGTATTGTCTTGTTTTAGTGTCATAATGAGGATTTTTCGTTTTTTTGGCCTCTTGTCTTGTTTCAGTATCGTAATGGGTACTGTCGGGTCTCTTTGGCCTCTTGTCTTGTTTCAGTATCGTAACAGGTACTGTCGGGTCTTTTTGGTCTCTTGTTTTGTTTCAGTATCGTAATGGGTATTGTCAGGTCTTTTTGGTCTCTTGTTTTTGATGTCAAGCAGTTTCCTTATTGTCTTGTCATTCTAATATCAAGATGGCCTCCTTGGCCCCTGTTTTGTCTTTTTCTCTTTTTTTTTTCATGTGAGCGTCTGGAGGCCTCATGGGCCTCTTGCTGTCATACAGTGATTAGTTAAAGACAATCCTTATTATACCATTTATTACTTTGATACATATTCCAAGCATGAATCGTAAATCACTGCAGGAGCATAATACGAACCATCTTGCAAAACAAAAATAAATACGTATATAAATAATTTGTCTTTTATATAATCAACGTTTCTATCATGATCAGCTATCCGGCAGTCTGTTTTCTGCGAGAAGCACTGTTATTAACATTGTATTTTTGTTAAATAACTCTTCAACTTAATTAAGTATTGGGAGTAGAACTTGATATTTGCCAAATCTCACTTTCTGTAGAAGAGACACACAAGACAGATCAAGACAGAGGAGAAAGAACAACAAGCGAATGGTGGCAGTTGCTTTACCTGGAAACATGGGGAATAGTTCACTTGTAAACATCACGGCATGTGTTGTCTATTAACATCTAGTTTGGTGATTTTTTGACAAAATAATCATGATGAGTCAGGCAATGTTTCATTTATTTCTTCTCTAGTAGAGTAAAGGTTGCTGTCCGTTTCTGGACAAGAACTCAGGTCAGAATTTCTGGATAGATTCTTAAACTCACTGGTCTATGGCATCGCCAAGTATCATTTCTTCTTGCCATACATGCAGCAAACTTAAGTTTTACTCGTAGACCATTATGATGGCAGCATGCTCCACATTTCTCCTATGTAGTGTGTGTCTCAGATCATTCCAAAAGTCATTTTAATGCACGCCATCTTTTAACAGAATACCAGTATGCCTTAGGTGACCTTGTTATATTCTAACTAAATTACATGCATCTGTTGTCAATGATATTGTGTACTTGTATCTAAGTTTTCTTAGACGCAACACAATAGACATGGGTTGGCATCTATTTCATATCTACTCCTGTTGGACTACTTACTGCATATGCCAACATAAACAAGTGTACTGTGAACTCATTACCCACCACTTACTCTAGCTATAGTTTCCTGCCAACATAAACACTAACTCACAGATCTAGAATCTATTGATTACCGCCTCAGGAAACCCCACAGTCATCTGGTGTTTTTTCTGCATTTCACCAATTATTCTCAATAATGCAGCAATTACAAATATCCTAAATTTTGTAATGTCTAGCTACGATCAATCTTCATTTGTACAGTTTTTATCTTGTCACGTCTCCAGTCTATGATTTGTTAGAAACGATCTAAATTCAGCCGATGACTGTTGTCAGTCTCGATCAATGGTTGGAATCATCAAACCTTTCTATCCCTCTTCTGGTTTACTGACTGTTCATGCATATTCCTGATCAACTAAGTAGTTACTATGGTTACTTAGACACTAGTACTTTTTGCATTTACATTAAATTCGAGTGTTTTAAAAAAATTTTTACTAACATTTTCTCCGGTCTATAATAATAGATGGATTGTTCAGGAACTGGCCTGTGGAAGAATCACTGGTTTTGATCATAATAGTAAAAATAATAAAATGGAAACTTACTTTCTCAACTTAAAACAAAATGTTGCCTTTTTCTATGTCGTATCTTTCTTTACAGATACATGGCGCCAATGTTTGGTGACCACTACCACACCCAGAGATATATTGACCATGACCCTGATGGCCATTCACACATGGATTGCGGTGATGTCTACATTGATGACCGACCCTATGAGGTAGAATATGAGGTGAGTTGGCGGCAACTTAAGCTCTAGTTCTTTGGAGACTTTGAAGTGAAATTACTCAGAATGGTGTTAAATGATTACTAGTCACCTTTATGAACGAAACTGGAGTATAGTGAATCTATATACCCTGCCAGTGTTTTCATTTCGACTGGCTCATGCGTGTGGCCTTGGTTGGCTAGTTGGTGGTATCTGAAAGAATGTAATGTTGTATGTGTAAAACTATGTCATGTTGCATGTGTAATGGACATGTTTTTATAGACATTATACCAGACTCGATTGAATGATTTTTCTGCGGATAATATTGAACATTTTAAAATGACGATACACTGTAATCACTAATCAATTCATCGTTCAGAACAAAATACGAAGCCATGAGATAATGAAGAAAAATAATACCTTTCTATGAATTCATAACCAATATATGGTTGTGAATGAAATTTCTTAGTAATTGTTCATAGTATTCATCAGTTGTATGGTGTAGACAGTTTATGGCAACATACAGTTGAGGTTAGTGTGAGTTATGATACAAATCACAACCGTAAATTGGAATCGCGATGATCTTCTAAACAAATTGCATGATTGTTTGTGTAGTTTTTATATTGCCTGAAACTATTTCTAGATAAACTCCTCCACTTCATCTCAAGATGAGATGATAATTCTTTATTCAAAAGTATTGTCGAAGTGAGATGCTGGCGATTAACAACCTTTCTAATCAATAGTGTTACTAACTACTGGTAATGCGACAAGGGTTACTGATCGCTGATACCCATATCCCTTTGGATGTGACTCTAATAACCGTGCTGGTCATTAGGCTCCGTCAATAGTCACTAGTAACGATGACAAAAGAAACATCCAGCGCAACAACCTAAGGAACACGCTTGTTCGTGTGATTAGCGCAGATCTTGTAGTCAGGCAGATCATGTAGTCAGGCAAATCATGTAGTGCCGTTGTCCCTAGGATCTGATGGGACTGGCGAGGACTGTGGGTGAGACATTCCGAGGGGGATTGTACCGTCTTATTACGGTATCACTGCGTTGATTAGTGTGTGCAATTATAGCTAGTACCCCCACACATGGATATATTTGATTTGTGATGCTGAACTTTGTCAATGGCTGTGTAAATAACCATATATTTCCATTCAGGTGTAAAAATAGTTGTCATAGAAACTGGCACTAGTACATGATCCATCGAAGGTCCAGGGATGTAGTTTGAGTAGAGATTGAATGATGAATACTGACTCCTTGTTGGATGCAGGCCATAAATCGATTGTGTTATACTACTTGATATATTTTGCCATTCACTCCAACTTACAGATATAAGATAAAACAATTCCGAACAAGCATGAAATTGTTTTCATTGTAATGTTTAAATATGATTTAGTGATATAAAGATAGGGTGCTATGATGTATTATAAATCCCTACAACAATATTCTCATTTTCTGTAATAAATTATTTAATGTAATTTATTCTACTTGATTTGATATTAACATGTTTCAGTTGTGTTATTGGAAATAACTGTCAAGAGAAAGTTTAACAGTTGTGTAGTGTGCAACTGTGTGTCGCTGTGTGTAACTGTATGGATCTGTGTGTAATCGTATGGATCTGTATGTAACTGTGTGGATCTGTGTGTAATCGTATGGATCTGTATGTAACTGTGTGGATCTGTGTGTAACCGTGTGGATCTGTATGTAACCGTGTGGATCTGTGTGTAATCGTATGGATCTGTATGTAACTGTGTGGATCTGTGTGTAACTGTGTGGATCTGTGTGTAACCGTGTGGATCTGTATGTAACCGTGTGGATCTGTGTGTAACTGTGTGGATCTGTGTGTAACTGTGAGGATCTGTGTGTAACTGTGAAGATCTGTGTGTAACTGTGTGTAACTGTGTGGATCTGTGTGGATATGTATGTAACTGTGTGTAACTGTGAGGATCTGTGTGTAACTGTGAGGATCTGTGTGTAACTGTGAGGATCTGTGTGTAACCGTGAGGATCTGTGTGTGACCGTGTGGATCTTTGTGTGTAACCATGTACAATGGTTACATTACATTCCTGTACTGAAGTGATGAGTTTAAGTCTAGTGCTCCAGTTATACACTGATACGCCTACAGTGAGACAGCAACTTTACACCCGATAAATTCCATGTACGTATATAAAAGCCTTTTTCTTCAAAGACTCAGTGTGCGTTAATTGGAGATGTACTGATAGTCATTAGGTGTTGTTGATGGTTGAGTTATGACAGGCAGTCATTAGACAAAAGTAAGTTGTGATGTTTGCTTTGGCATTCAGTTATGTCATAGTTGATGTCTCTGTACTTATTGGAGCCACTCCGGTTGTTATGACAATCTTTTGACCGACTCCTACAAAAGATGCATTAATGTGGAACCCAATGTGCCAAGTCACCACTTCTTCAACTCAGTTAATATATTTTGCCAGTAGGTATGTATGGTACTTCACTATTCTGAACTGCCCATTTCATCAGCCAATGAGATCAGTTCTATCTTATGAGTGAGTTCATTTCAAACTCATATAGTCAACAAATGTTTCTGCAAGCAAATATAAAGGAGGTAATACTCGTCAAAAGTTTTCATCAAATATTCCATAACTATGGTACATGAGTATCATGTATTTCATGTGATGGTAATTAGGATAGCCACCGTGGTTCTATAAATAGCTGGAGAGAAATGCACAGGAAGAAACCTATACCCCTGATGGGACTCGAACCCACAACTACATTTAATACTACAATTATATCCCATCAGGGGTATGAGTCCCTGTAGCTCAGTTGGTAGAGCACCACACCAGTCATCTGGGGGTCGTGGGTTCGAGTCCCATCAGGGGTATAGGTTTTTTCCTGTACATTTCTCTCCATGTATTTCATGGTGTCTGTCAGTATGCTGTATGAGTTATGTCAACTTCCCCTCTAATATTAATGTCCTAGGTTAATCTTTATGTTAAGCACTCTGTCTAAGTACGATAATAATAATTAAAATGACTGATCTTTTATGAA
The DNA here is from genome assembly GCA_011762755.2 of Epimenia babai. NCBI lineage: Eukaryota > Metazoa > Mollusca > Solenogastres > Cavibelonia > Epimeniidae > Epimenia > Epimenia babai. Next base: position 13,573 of record WURV02057119.1, on the reverse strand, counting down.
TAAGATTTTTTTTTAAATTATCAGTAAATTATCAGTATGTATTACTGTATTATTGTATGTAATGTACTGCGTTTGATAATATTGCTTACGCGCCCCCTGGTTAGGGTCATATTATCGCAGTATTGTGTATGGCCACGGGCTCAGAGTTGAAAGGCCACCCAGATAAATAGTAGAAATATAGGTACAGTTGGGTACACACTAATGTAATACCATCAACTAATAATTGAGAGAACTCCCGTAAATTATTGACAAATGCTTTTATATCCTGCCTTGATTAAAAATTGACATTTGTCCTAAATGGATGGAAAAAGCATCCTATTTCTTGAAGGCAGCTTTTGACTGAATCGAAACTGATTGTGAGTTGGTGACTTACAGCTAATCTCATCATCAGAACCAAAAACTCATATTTTTGATTGACAGGTAGCCTCTGTGTCTGGGTCACACTAGACATGTGGTTCATATATCCCTGTCAATTGTGATAGACGCATCCTATGTAAGCTCATTTCATCTTAGCAAATTCATCTCTACTAGACATGTGGATAGTGGGTGGTAATTCAAGAGATCTTTGATGTTTTGTTCAGTGCAAATAGAGCAACTACATGTCCATTTTGATTAGAACACAATTTCTACAGTTGACGATTCATTTGATACACTTCACTGACTTATCATAATGGCAATTAATATCAATAAATATTTTCACCGTGTTTAAATTATAAATTTGATCGCCAGTTTTACGTAGGACCAGACCAATTAAAAACTCATGAAATTTTCCGGAGCCACAGGAAATTATTCAAATTTTTCAAACATTAATTCAATTCATTTGTATGTGATTGTTTAATGAGGAAGTGAGTGATAGTAACACGCTAGTGTTTGAATAAGAGAGCGAGCGAAGAGTTGTACTTCTGTGTGAGCATTATAATGCTGATCTCGGGCAATTTTTGCATTGTCCTCCAGACATGTTCTAGCGTATTCTAGTAAATGAGGATATTGATCATATTATGATCCTTTCCACCTTTGGCAACTCCTTCTGTGTCTACGAATGCTGCACGGTTCCATTACACATTAGCACCATCCGTTATACCATTAACGAATCTACAGTCGCAAATTGTCATACCTTGGGGGAGACAATGATAACTTCACGCATTAATCACCATCAAATTACCACACATTATCACACATTATCACACATTATCACACATTACCACACATTATCACACATTATCACACATTATCGCACTAAATCCGGGTTACGCCAACAATACTCAGCTAATTACAACACAACTCACCGTCATGCTTCGCTACACTTCCCCCATTGTCCTATACATCAACACCCCCCTCCCTTCACCCACCATTGCTTACAATCCTTCCATCAATCATTGATCCATCTCTCCTGTTACACCTTCGATCAGATGATCAGACAATGATCGGCGCACACTTCCCCCACTTCCCAATGTCATTGTTCGCTGACCATTGTCACTTACAGTTCAGGTAGCCCCCTATACAGACAGCGGTGCACTTAGCTGCATTTACGGCTCACTCAGGCCACATAGTACATCATTGTGTCTGAGTGTCATGTATTGCTTTTATCATTCTCTCTCATTTACAGTGACTATAATTATTAATAATTATTGTAGTATATTTAATAGTATATTAATAGTTGAGATATTGCATACATCCACGGAAAACCACCGTAACTAAGGATTAGACAGAAATAATGCGACCCCCATGGTGTGATTCATTGTCCGTCAGTGACCAAGAAATAATGGGCAGACAAAGAAAGTCACATGACCATGTGTCCACAGTTCGCACAAGATAGCTACAATGAGAAAATGATGTATTAATCACAATTCACTGACTCCATTGTCAGCATTTCCGCATTAATCGGAAAGAGACGCAATTAAGGATTCAGCTAATTCCCAAATCACAGTCGCATCTACCATTTGATAGATGAAACTCGATATGTAGGCAGCTAATAAATGCGAGATTACATTGGTACATTAAGATCGTTCAATCTGCTGGGGAGGAACTGCTCTTTCTGTACAGTACAGAGTATTTAGTTTATTGAATTAGTCACATTGGTATTGTGCTTTTGAATTGCTATGGGACAGCTAAAGAGTATATACATGTCTCCCATCCTGTGATTGATGGACTATCTCTGAACACCGGTCTGCCAATGAGGTGGTGAAGGGTTCAAATTCTAAGCTATACCAATTTTGTTTTTATCGTGTATTCTTACATAAGGGTCTTATCTTGTTTGTGGTGGTCGACACAGCCATCTCTATATATGTAGCACTGTGCTGGGATGAACGCACGGTGCGTAATTGTGTGTAGCAGTGTTTAACAGTGTTTAACTATTTGTAGCTGGATGTGTTTTCAAAGCTAGCCTATACTTAGCATTGAGATATACAGATTAGACTGATTTCTTATAGTGGGGAAATAACCCAGTTTTAGCAAGCAGTGACCTATGTCCATTTCCAGCACTGAATCTGAATGCAACAGACAGGCTAGATATGTCTGCACACTTAATCCTAATCTGTGATAGATGATGATGATGATGTCCAGTGAGATAAAATATAGCAGAAGGGTGAGGTCCATAAAAGACCGTGTCATTAACATCTGAAACATAGCCATCTTATAAAGAAACCATTGCTAAGTTGGTGATAGGGCTGATTTTATATGCGTATGTCAAGTTATGAGTTGGAATAGCTGAAACTCGATGTGTTGCAGTTTGATAGAGCTCTACTATTTAGCAGTCGAAAGACACGTTTTAGATAATAGGTTATTACCATCTTGTGCGAATCAAGTGTGTGTAAACTTTGCATGTGTTTCATGGGAATCAGTAAGCATGCAGCCACTCAGCACTGGTATGTTGTTCTCAATGCCTCGTTAAGCTTTGTCTCATTCTGCCTGTTGGTAATTCCATGTCAATGGTCAATACATCAAGCTTAATACAAGCACAATAGCCGGATGAGGCTTCATTATCCTGGATTACTGTTGACTGCCAACTCACACTATTAGATTTAATGTAACCTTACCTCAGCTTGCAGGATTAATGGCTATAATGACTACTCTGCCCAGATAGATTACACTATATTGGCATGGTACATTCATCTCCTCTATGTCTGATGTACTTTTCCAATGACATGAATGGCATTCAGGCTACCATCTAATTGTGACATGTAAGTCTGTGACACAATTGGGCTCTTCTTGCATCTCCCGTTGCATGATAGAAATGCTGTATGGTGTGTGGTATGTAATACATACGGTACGTGAAAAGATGTCTATAATTATAAGGCCATTAATTTGAAGAGGGGGGTCTCGACAAACACATAGACACAACTTGAGAATAATATTGACAATTTCCTATTATGAAATGAAATTCATTTGATTGAAGTGTACTTATTAGCTTAGCTGTCATACACACTTTACACGAAACAATAGTCTAATGGTCTAAGACTATAACGTAATTACTTAAATTATATAAATTTCACACCTAATAGTAATACAGATCAATTTTAGATACAAAGGATGCGCATTTACAGTGAGCACGAAATAGATAACAATGTTGAATAATACAGTAGAAAGTAGAACAAATATCGAAAAAAGTAAATTATGATGATGATGGTGATTAATTCATGTAGTCACACTCACCCATCCGGACGCTTGTATTAAGCGAAAACCTGTCTTAACGGACACTTGGAGAAAAGTAAACTCACCCTTGAAATAAAAGGACTTTAGATCTTGTATAAAGTCCCAGATTTTTGGGAACATGCATCCCAAATTGTGAATGTTTAATACTATGATACACATCAATTATGAATCACTATTACCACACTCAGTTTTTCATTTTTATTCTTTATTATTTTAAGTGCATTACACAGTCTATTTGGAATCATTTAGAATTTTTCAATCACGAGGTCAAACATGAATTAAGCGGACACCTGCCTTAATGGACACTTTGCTATGATTCCCGCGAGTGTCTGCTTAATACGAGTTTGACTGTATGTTGAGTGTTCAGCATGTAAGTGTAGGTAAGATATTGTAAATCACAGCTAATCAAGTTAAAATAACCTGGCAAGTACATTGTTTTATGCATCCAACCGATCTACAGATTGTTAGAATGGTGGAGTTGATCACACCAGTTGGACTATATTTATGTTATTGTGCATGCAGGAGGTTGTCTTACATCGTGAGAACAGCCACCAGAAGCTCGGACTCACTCTGTGCTACGGCTCACTGGAGGATGAAGTTACTGATATCTTCATCAGTGAGGTGAGTCATACACAGTCGGCTTGAGTGAAGTCCTGTAAACATCTTAGGTAAAGTGGAGTCCTGTAAACATCTTAGGTAGAGTGGAGTCCTGTAAACATCTTAGGTAGAGTGAAGTCCTGTAAACATCATGGGTAGAATGGAGTCCTGTAAACAGCTGAGGTAGAGTGGAGTCCTGTAAACCTCATGGGTAGAATGGAGTCCTGTAAACAGCTTAGGTAGAGTGGAGTCCTGTAAACATCTTAGGTAGAGTGGAGTCCTGTAAACATCTTAGGTAGAGTGGAGTCCTGTAAACATCTGAGGTAGAGTGGAGTCCTGTAAACATCTTAGGTAGAGTGGAGTCCTGTAAACAGCTTAGGTTGAATGGAGTCTTGTAAACACCTTAGGTAGAGTGGAGTCCTGTAAACATCATAGGTGGAGTCCCGAGAACAGATTTAGTGGAGTCCTGAGGGGCAGCTTTGGTTGAGTCCTGTCAACAGCTTGCATAGAATCCTGTAAAAAGCTTGTAAAGAATCCCGTAAACAGCTTGTAAAGAATCCCGTAAACAGCTTTGAATGAATCCTGAAATAGCATGAAGTCCTGTTAATAGCTTTGATGAAACTAAAATCAATGAACACTCCCATAGAGGCTTAACGTAGCCGTTATCAGATCAAAGCAGTCTTTAAATCACCACACTTTGAGTAATATCTGGAATACCCAGAAAAACACAGTTTAAGACACATTTGAAAAACACTACTGCTTGTATACTGACTAGACCAAGGATTCCTCCAGAATATCCTCTTCTGCATTAAATTCCAATGGTCTGACCATAACTCTAGCTACCCATCTGGATGCTGGCTAGGCAATATAGTAATGCTTGGCAGCTAGTATTGTGTTTATCAAAGTTTGTCTAGGCATACACTATGTTATCTGGTCTATTCAAAATCATAGCTGCTACTCCGCAAACTATTTCAAGCACCTGTCTGACCTCAATGATAATGGGATGTTTGTTAGCTTTCTGTCATGTGTAAATATGTGTTCTTCAAACAACCCTTACAATCCCATTGTTTGCTTATCTTTAAAGGGTTTCCACAGTTCAGAAGATCTATTGAAAAACATTTAGCTCATCAGACACAGATTTAGTCACATTAAAAGATGTAGATTCACAGAAAAATCAAGAAATGGTACAAGTTTAGTTTGTCTTTCCATTTGCCATTGCAAAGACAATTTCCAATATCAATGTACATTTTCTGTCCAAGCCTAATACATGATGATGAAAATGTTTTAACAAAAGAAACCTAATAACATATTTCTCAGTGTTTTCTTACAGTAATGCTGATACTAATGTTTCAAGGCTGCCTTCACCTATGTTTCAAACTGATGTCTACGGGAGTAGCCAATGTCGTTCTTTGAATAGGTGGAAAGAAATGCCACGAACCTACGTTTTTCTCTGTGCATTTCTCTCCAGCTATTCCAAGAACTACATTGGCTACCCCCATTAACATCAGGCGGCTAATACAGAAAACCTTGTAAAAATCAACCATTCAGTTTATAGTCCTATACCTATTTATAGTAGCTATACCTATATCAGACTTGGACAGAATGAAGTGATTTTTAGGTTGAGCCCAGTGGCCTGGCCGCATCCGATGGGAGGATTCGTGAAGGAGATCAAATATTACAGGTGGGAGTTGTTACAGTTGATGTGGCTTCCTCACGAGGTCTCCCAACTAGACTATCAGATTGATACATCAATACAGCATTCAGCTATCATGTCATAATTAATATCGTGCACGAATTTTTAAAGGGTTACGGTACTTTTCAACTG
>WURV02057119.1:0-2500 GCA_011762755.2 Epimenia babai | reverse complement strand
TGAGTAGAATAGCATTAAGTTAATATTTGTGGAATGTTTCAGTGTATCCTGCCAATTACATGTCACATCTGTGGACTCTACACAGAGTTCCTAGTGATTATGCCTAGACACATTGTCTAGAGCTCGTAGTGTTATTGGTGTGTATCTTAAATGATGTACTAATGTTTGATTGTAGCAGGCGTATTGCGTATTGCTTGCGTATTGCTTCCGCATTGCCAGCGAGTACTGCTCCTTTGATCATGACATAAGTAACTTTTGCAACACGTTCCTGTCTACTTTGGTCTCCTTTGATATTGATAAAGAGTATATTATAGCTGCCACGATGTAAGGATATGAGGCCAGCCGCCTTCCTTTATTGTTCTAATCACCTTATGTACACTTCTTTCTATCTGCACTGACTACACCCACTCTGCACCGCCTACTCCGGGTTACCCCTCACCACTGCAGCCACTGGCACTAGAGCCACATGATGTCCTGTTAATCTGCCTACAAGATATCACTACAGTTGTGCATGTTAGTGATGTATAAAATCCACTGCCTTTGATCTAGTTATGTTCTGACACATTAAATAGCCCTTACGTCTCTCAGCTATTATCTCACCCCTTATCTCACCCCTATAATGGGCCATCTGTATGGTACACACGTCTAGACTCAACTCTCAATTCAACAACTACTAGATACCTCCACAACTACAAGATAGTTGCCACAGCTATTCACATATCTCTGCTTGCCTTTGATCTCCACAATATCACCACATTCAACATTCTCCAACAACTGCCTGAGACATCCATTCCACTTCCTATGTATATCCTATGCTAATTATTTCCCCTCATCTATTGTCATACCAAACAAACAAATGAAGGAGCAGGTTGGCTGGTGTTGGGTGAGGTGAGGGCATAAGTAGCACTTGAGTCTCAGTCCATCTCTAACTGAGTCATGCTAAGATAACGGATCAACATCAGTAAACATTTATGATATTCTCTATGATACACATAACGTTAGGTGCCTGTACGTAATATGGATTGTTATATGGCATTGTTGGCATTGTACTAGTGTTGTTACGGAATATGCTACCATTTGCATATCACTCGCCAAAGATGATATCAAGTATCTAGCCATTTTGGAGATGTGTTTACTCCAGCAATCAGGGATAAATGACTTGCTGAGGATCATAGCAGAAAAGTTGACTGGTGGGGGGTTTCGACCTCGCGACCTTTCGGTTACGAGTCTAGTGCTCCTTCCACTCGATTAAACTGCTTCCCCTATTCTTCTAAGTACATGTAAATAATAACTCATACATGGACATCAGAAAGGATGGAATTGGAAAATATAGGGTGAAGGTGTATGAGAATTTAGAAAGATAGATGTGAAAGGTTTTTGTGAGCAATGACACTTAAAACAGAAAATACTGGAGAAATTTAGCTATAAGACATTTAGTATGAGCAAAGTGTGCACGTGATTACTGTGTGTGGCTCTTTAATGGTTTGTGTACCAGGCTACTGTAAATGTGGCTACATTATGATGTGTAGAGAAACAGTCACTAACAGCTACACCATACTATAAAGTGTAAGGATAATCATTGGACCACAGTCAATAGCAGTTAGACATGTCAAGTAGACTTGTCAAGTAGATATCCCTGGAACTGTTGGAACTTGTTGGAACTTATTGGAGTGCTGCTACTGATAGTATCACGAAGACAACATCTGTTTATGGTACTTGAATTTCCCCAACTTGGTCATGTGCACAATAATCTAAAGGTATACCAGAGGTGTACTTGCGCTATGAGTATTATAGGTCTTTTATGTGATAATTAGTGATGCTTGGATTGTAGACGCGCTAATGTCGCTAATGTCGCCAGTATTCTGTATTGAACTGACCGATTCTGTTCCCATCTGGATGGATTGTTCATTCTTAGTTATAGCCTATAGGTTTATAAATTTCTGTTTGTGTTCTTTGTGCTGATCTTGGTGTTTTGGGCTTGATGGGGGCCACCAGTTTCTCGCTGTCACTGAGTGATTGATGACATAGAGCAATGCGAGTGGGCAAGGCGTTGCTACTGTCAATCACTGCCCCCATGCACCATGCCCCACCCTGTGGTGTGACACAGCAGCGCATATTCAGTTTTGATGCCATTAGCATGATTATGCATTTTGTAACATCTCTGCTTGAGTGTCTTTACCATAAATGAACCAAGTAGATGTTATATAGTAGACAAAACTTTGTTATTTCTGTCTTTATCATTGATTCATTGATATTTAGCTCGTGCATGTAATATTAAAGAGGTTCTGATTCTACAATTAGAATGTATAAAAGTCAGGTGTGTATGTAACATGTTATGTGATTTCACTCAGATTCGCACTCACATGTATAGGGAATGGTATTGATAATAGCTGGTTTAAAAATGATTTACTGTTTACTGTCGGATATATATAATGTAATCTATGCAGTCGAATGTGACTGTATATATCGTGATGGTGTATTTAACCAAATGTGACTATAT
>WURV02057008.1:0-21675 GCA_011762755.2 Epimenia babai | reverse complement strand
ATGTTACTGCTGATTGATGTTACTGCTGAATGATATTACTGCTGAATGATGTTACTGCTGATTGATGTTACTGCTGATTGATGTTACTGCTGATTGATATTACTGCTGAATGATGTTACTGCTGAATGATATTACTGCTGAATGATATTACTGCTGAATGATATTACTGCTGAATGATATTACTGCTGAATGATATTACTGATAATTGATGTTACTGCTGATTGATGTTATTGCTGATTGATGTTACTGCTGAATGATATTACTGCTGATTGATGTTACTGCTGATTGATGTTACTGCTGATTGATGTTACTGCTGAATGATGTTACTGCTGAATGATATTACTGCTGATTGATGTTACTGCTGATTGATGTTACTGCTGAATGATGTTACTGATGATTGATGTTACTGCTGAATGATGTTACTGCTGATTGATGTTACTGCTGATTGATGTTACTGCTGAATGATGTTACTGCTGGATGATGTTATTGCTGATTGATGTTACTGCTCAAAGCGTAGATGGGAGACTGTTAAAGTGGGACCACTTATGTGTGAGGAACGTTTTCCAAACATTCTTGTTTGTATTTGGGAATGGAGCTGGCTTGGCGAATTACACGGACAGGTTCATTAATATGAATAAGATCACAGAGGTAGATAGGGGGCAATCGTGTAGATGAAAGTTAGAACAATAATTTTATATTGTAAGCAGTAGGAGATCAGTAGCCAATGTAATGCTTGGAGTGCGGGTGATATATGCAGCCGGATAGGTAGCCTTTTATATATATTAAATGTTTAAAACAATGAAATAAACTCACACTATAGTATCAGGTCCTACACCGTATCTAGTAAACAACTATAATCAGTAATAATTCTTGAGCTATGTTTATATGGTATGATGTGTATACAATAATATACATCAAAATACATTTGTAAGTATTATGGAATTAAATGACATTTTTATTTGTATGTAAAAATTTAGTCATTAAAATTTTACTTCAAATATATTCCAGGTTTGTACAGTTAAGAGTAAGTTGTAATTTGGATTTGTCTATTGAAGGGACATAAATATGAATTAACAAAGTTATATCCTGTTAACATATGTGGTGCTATTTACAGGGAAGGATCTTGAGCTTTAAAAATAGAATTTGACAAATTTCAAACTTATCTATCATAATGTGGTCATCTGCAAGAAAAGGTTGATGCATTCTATCGTCAATACACCAATGACACAACCTATCCTATCATAACTAACAAGTAGTTATTCTCCCACAGATTGTAAATAGTTTATAATGTCATACAACAGTGTCATTCCCACTTGAATTAGCTTTCAGTTTTGAACATTCACTTGGGACATGTAAAAATGTGACAATTTACCCCATCTGAGTATGACACGAACAAATTGCAATTGGACGCATACATTCACGAGTTTATTATTTAATAACTATTTTAAAACATTTTTTAAGATGAATCGAGAGAGTCGATGGCCTCAGTATTCTAAGCACATATTTGTGGACAATCAGTATGAAGTTGCGTCAGAAAATGGTGTAAACTACAGATAAAGATCTTCAAGAAGAAGACGGAGCATACAGGGGAAATACCCAAGAATTCTCACAGGTAAGATTGAAGGTAGAAGGATACACCAAGTTGCGGAGATGTTTCATGGAATAACAACTGACGAACTGCAAACTGTTGCATATGAATTAGCTACCAAACAACATGCATCATAATTCAGATGATTGGCTTACGGGAAATCAAGCTGCTTCTGATTGGCACGTTGAGGAGACACAGTGAACTATGATTTAGAACCCGAGAAGTCACTTCAATGCAAAGATTAAAATAGACAATCGTAAAAATAATAATTAAGAATGGCAGATTATCAGGCAGATTAAACATGAAACATAGATGAAGCAGGAGTCGTGAATGTACAACAACCAATCATGATTGGATCGGGTCTGTCTTATCACAGGAACATGGCACTTTAGTCACTCTGTATTGCCATAAATGAAGATGACAATCACATACCCTCCTTTGTATTTCCGCGCAAAACATTCCAATAGAATTGGCTCCATACAGCTCCAATAAAAAGGAGTACAGTGAGCAACTGCATCGGATCACAAGTCATTCAAAAGCTGTCAGGAATGCTACCATACACTCGTAAAACACATTGGATATATTCACAGAAACATAGGTTGACTCTTTGTTGCAAAAAACACCCAATGGGAAATCTTCACCTGTTCCGACAAAACCCATTACCCAGAAGATTTTTACACATTTGAGAACGTTACTCCTATGAAACAATGCATGATCAAAAAAGTAGGGGAAAAGCGTGTTTTTTACTGACATTAACTTTCAAATCTCGCTAATGTCAAGAGACTGAAATTTCCACCATCTCACGAGATATGCTGGTATCTATTGATATTGCGTTAACAGCCGTGATAAACGATAGCCATAGAGAATAGAGATATCATGAATATATTGATACTAGCCAAATCACCTATGCTTTGCTGCAGTTCGCAAGAACAACCAGAAATTGGCATTTTTTAGGCAAAAGCGACTCAATCCCAATTTGTTCATGGGGAGCCCTTGCAGTGTGTGTATGTAGAACTTCTCCCCTCTCACGTGACTGTTATTAAAATGCCATCTTGATCGGTTTTTTTACCATTTGCCTTTCTGCTATATCGACATTTCATTGTACATTTACTCATCAACTAGCAAATATTTGGCAGAGTATGCGGCATAAATAGGTTGTCATTAATAAACCTGATAATTACTAACTATAAACCCAGAAAGTGTAGACTAACCATAAATGCATTGGACTGTTAGAGAGAAATGCACAGGAAAAAACCTACACCCCTGATGGGACCTAACTGTCTCTCCCTCATGCTATGCAACTAAGGGTGCCGAACAATAGTGTTCAGTCAATGATAAAATCTAATAATTTCGAACATGTGAACTTAGATCGAATCGCCATCGTCTCATTTTACGATTAGTCAGATTCAGCAATATCATAAGAGTACTATAACTGTCAATTGATATAAATTTCACATTCATCTTTTTTTTCAAGAACCAAACAAATATCCACCTACTGCCACCTATCATTCATATGATGTATAATGAACCTTGTAATCTCCATATCTATTTTATTTTTTGATATAAATGCACATAAAAAACAAACTTTTGGTGGGACCAGAACCCATGACCCGTAGATAACCAGTCTGGTGCTTAATCAACTGAGATACAAGAGGGGGACTTGTTCCTGTGCATTTAGGTATCCTATACTCTTTTTAAAGAACACGCTGATATTTAATGTCTCTATACATGCCAGCGATATACACAGATATCTGTAACCAAAAGGATGTTTGCCCATTATCATAATTTTTACCTAATTTTACTTTATGTAATTATGGGCTGTTTTCCTTCCATGAAATTTCATTTTACTAAACTGAAATCGTCTTCAGGAATGTTATCCATGGAGAGCACCATCTCCAAAAGCTCACCAACATCATCTTCACTGTGGTCAGAGAAATCTTCATCATCATCATCACTGTGTGAAATTCTGAATCACTCACAACTTCCCTATTGACTGTGACATCCAACTTACATTTTGTTGCAGTTTCTTTTACCTTTTTCGTGTAGATTCACACTTGATATTAATTGCTTCTGATATCTTTGGTAGGAGTTTCAATTAACGTTTCCAATGCTGAGATCTGGAGATTGTCGTATGTACATTTTATAATATTGGGCGTTGATCTCTGGTGAACACCCATGGAGGCTGCGTTGCAGGAAGGCACGCGTATAGTTGGCCTTTTTAATGACAGAATCTATATGTGATTTTTACTGGATTGTGTTATTAATCGCAATACCTGGCCTTGTCTACAACTGAGGTGACTGCCACAGGTTTGGACTCTTGGCCATTAAGAACAACTGTCTGAGTACATGCAGACAAGAAGTCCCCTACCCAATTGAGCGTTGATCCAGTAATACCATATTACTCAAGCTTAAGAATCAATTTCTTATGCGATACTTTGTCAAATGCCTTACTAAAATCATATAAAATGCGTCAACCTGCTTGCCATTAATGAAGTGCTTCGCTATATTATTCACTATCAAGACCAGCTTAGACTCACAGGAGCATCTCTTTCTGAAGCCATACTGATAGTCTGTTAATATGTTAAGCTTTTCCGGATAGGTAAGGATATGCGAGTGAACTATGTACTAGAGAACCTTATAGCATACAGAAGTTAGGGACACTGGCCTGTAGTTACTGGCCTTACTAACTATATTCAGGGACGCCTGAAACCCTAATGTGAGACCTGGAGCTACTTCCGGTGCTGCTAGTTTTAGGAACCTACATGAGATTTTATCTGAGCCACAGGCTTTCTCTGGTTTAAAATCGGAGAGCAACCTATGCACTCCATTAACGTCCACCACTATATCTTGATTATCTTAGTAAGGCCCGGACTGAATGCCTGAACATTGTCCTTAGAAAACACACTAGCAATGTGAGAACTCCCTTGAAGTTAGGGTATGTTGCCACATTTCAAACTCAATGACATAATTACAATGTAACTAGGCGCAGTGAACTAGTGCGATCCGGGTTAGAATTAGGGTTAACGATAGCATATCGGCTATCTCGTGTGTCATGGCAATACATCGGCGAATGGATTGTACTAGTTCATTCCGCCTGTAACTCTTCATCGCCCTATGTTAGTTTATTATTTTTTGTTTGCATATGAAATAGAATATTAGTGCTATATCATGAATATCATGACACATACAAACCGTAATGATACTCCTGAGTTAAAAAGATATCGATGGTGACGTCATTTTTGTGACGCATAATCCTCGCTCCTCTGAATAAATAACACTAGTAATACTAATATGATCGGTCAGTAATGTTATCTAAGCTAAGTTGGAAGGCTAATCTTTATTATAATATATTGGGCAAAAGATAACCTAAAGAGTAAATTACATTTTCGCAAATATTTTTGATAGTGAATGATCTATATAATTAGAGGCATCAGTGCATTGAAGATATGAATTATTTTTTAAAGTATAATATTACCGCTATTTGACGAAGATAACTCTCTGCATATCAACAGAAAAACCGTGCGACAAATATTTACAAGTGCCAAGTTATCTGGAAATAACGTAACAGTCGTCCTTCTTGACGTTCGTGGGCGTTTCGTCACTGAGAAGTTACGCCCACGATTAGCATAAGGGAAACTCAATAAAAAATCCAAACTGAAGTCCCAAAAGCAACTATAATTTATTTATTTAAATCAGACACACCATTTTTTATAACATATAGCAGTCCATGGTAACGAGAAAGACAAAAAGAACAGTAGAACAACCACAGCAATGAAAAATAGTGATTGAACTTGTACTAAAATGTTATGGGAATAGGTACAAAAGACTTTTCCATCATGGCATTATCAACGACCAGTACACTCGATCACTTTGCATTATGTTTCGCACAAGACCACCTGTTGAGTTATATATAACATCGCTGTTGAGTTGTGAAACACAATTTCCGTATTAACACACCAAACCTGGTAGGCCTACACCAATTTCAATGCATTTTTCACTTATGCTACACCCAGTAGGCGACTTAAAAAGAAATCTAAATGCTTTATTATAAACCACTTACTGCTTTTTACTGACTTACTTCGCCTTATACTGTAGATATAATTATGAAACAATCTCCATAAATGGGAACCATAAAAACTTGTGCAGTATGACATAAACAATTTTCGTTTCGCGTGAATAATGGGCGAATTTCCTAGTAATAATAATATTAGCACGCACAAACAAAGAACGGATGTCTCTCCTTATATCATCATTATCATAACAATCATTTGCACAATAACACCAAGGTACTTGCGCTTCACAACAAATTTTAATTTACAATCTCCCAAGAATAAGTTGCAATTGGACCAAAAATGTCTGTTTGGTTGTACAACCACACACACAGACTTATCAACATTAAACTGAGTATCATACTCGCTGGCATAAGCTTGACAAACACCCAAAAGCTCCCGAAGGCCTGCCGCACATGGACTGAGTAACACCATGTCATCAGCATAAAATAGATGATTATAAGAGACATTACTATAACAACACCCAGCTTTCAGTGATAATTTTTGACTGGGGCAGTTGAGATAGAGAGCAAACAGTGTTTTAGAGAGCAATGCTATTAATGAATATAAATCAAATATGTCTATTTTCACTCCATCTATTATTTTTATCGAGTCATAAAACAATTAGCGAATTATTTATTCAATCGAACATTAATATATAAACATTCGCACGTTACTTTTTACTATTGTAATAGGACATTTTGATAATAGTGAATGAAATTGTTAGTACTGTAGAACTTTTGGTTTTGTTTTTTTTCGTTTCCAACATTTCTAATTTCTCAAAGTTGTCTGCGCGTGGTGGTGATGTTAAAGCATAATTCCGTCCCCCGACCATTATCAAGTAAGAATACGTTGAATATTTTTTATTTCCCACGGACGTTGTTGCTCATTCAGTAAAGTATCGAATTGTACAGTAGGCCGACTATAAGTACTAGTAGTGTGACGTGTGTCACGACTCCCCCTTTGTTAAAATTCTTTTTGGGCGTCATTTTTGAGTTATATTAGGAAGGGAATAAGACATCTTACTGGATTTCTGCCTCCGTGGGGGTGGGAACTGGAAACACCTTATTGAGATACGAACGCTAACCTCACCCGCGTAACCTCACCCGCGTAACCTCACCCACGTAACCTCACCCACGTAACCTCACCCACGTAACCTCACCCACGTAACCTCACCCACGTAACCTCACCCACGCCAACTCTATCATCCGCCAAACAAGCGATTATATATATTTTTGATGTATTTGATTTTTGTAGCAGTCTGCTACAAGGTAGTTAAGCTAAAGGGAGGGCTGGTTTTATCTCCTTGGTTTAACCCGTCACGATTTAATGACATTTGCTTATTTAAGCATTCACTTGCCCTAGTTCATTACGAGCCTCAAGATAAGCACGGTGAGTATATCACTAAATGTAGGGGCAGCTGACGTAGTGGTTAGAGCGTTTGACTTTCTATCCAGGGGGTCCCTGGTTCAATTCCCACTCTAACCAGTATACTCATTGTGGCGTTTTTTAGGCTGAAAGCACCATAAATTTCATTGCCCAGACTCAGTGGGTTTTCACATTAGGTGTTTCTACCCACCCCTTAAATGAGTGAGGCTAATAAAATTGTGTTAACGACATAGGCTAGCTTTATAAAGGGCCATGGATGAAATTGGCCTAGACAACGATTACTTTGGTTATCGGCCTATAAATATATAAATATCACTAACTGTTATTATCCCGTAGATAGCCTATCTTGTAAGGTAAGTATTTCTAAATTACTGCTATCCATTACGATAACACTCGACTTTGAATATGTATCCGTTACACTGTGTGGATGCTTGATTTATGCAGATTACTGGCCAATATTTACTAGGATGATGTGTCACATTCTCCCACGAAGTGTATTGTACAGTTATAATTAAGAGCATCACGGCAGATTGTTCAAATTAGGTCACTCACCAAGTTTAGCATTAACAACTCCAGTTTTAGAGAATTCAGTCCAATTATACTATTAGCATCAAATACATGAAATATTTCAGAGTAAAGTATTTAAGTAATACTTATGCATGGGACATTTTGGTGATGGGTCTTCACTACAGAATCGTGTGCATGTGAGTGTAACTCCGTGACAATCATACCAAGTGATGCTAATTATCATTTCAGCCAAGTCACGAATTAGCAAGGGACATACAGGGTCAACAAGTGACATGCAGTAGACAAAAATGCCCTTCAATGATAGTATTGCTGTATCACTTAGAACCGTACTTACAGTCTAACAACTGGGCAGCTAACTCCCATTATCAACAAACAGCAAAATGAATACTTGCATACTTGAAATGAATACAAACATACAAAATGAATACAAAATACAAAATGAATATACTGAATATAAAATGAATACAAAATGGATACACGGATAGATGATCCTTTGCTAACTAAGGTTTATGAGGATCCATACAGTCAATGCCATTAATTCTAATTATATGGACATTTTAACCCGCCTGCTTCTTTTAAAACTGTTTGTTCTATGCTACAACTTATGTTATTGCATTTTGGACAATTTGAAGATATATTTTGAATTCGCACCTGATACCATTAAAATTGTTATGGCAGCGCGTTGCAATATCTATTGTGAATTGAATGGAGTTTTTGGATTGACTTGGATTGAATGTTCAAATGCAAGAATTGCGATTATAATTGTATGGTTATACGTGGTATAGTGATGCATGGTTATACGTGGTATAATAATGTATGGTTATACGTGGTATAGTGATGCGATGCATTTCAGAATGCGCATTGCGGTTACTATCAACACGTTATTACAGACCGTGTGAATCTCAACATGGACCAGAGTCAGGAGACAACACCGGTGAAAGTCCAAACAAGACCTACTTCGTTAATCCAGAATTTCACAATAGGAACCCAAGGTGTGAAATTAGTCATGGGTAGTGAGATGTTTGGTTAATATTAAGGAATCATCTTTTAACCTTTTTCTTACCATTCAGTTAAAAAAAATTTCATTGAATAGTGTAGCTTTTCCATAATTTCAACTATGTTCATTTTATGCTGTATCACCCGGGGTTCTCCATAGATGATATATTTTTATGTCACTACGGGTCTGGTTAATGTTTAACTGTTTTGTCGACTTGCATCAGGTACTGTTGGCCCAAACACAGTCTCAAATAAAATCCCAGTCAAGGGTCAGAGTTTCTAAATTCATCAGATTTTTACCTGATTCTCATGCCGTGGTATGAGAAATCAGATTCTCTCCCTTTACAAAGTTATTTCCCCCAAAATTATGTTAAGTTGATACACTAATGAAAGTGGTGTGGTCCCGAGGTGACCTATACCCCAAAATATTTTCTGACATCTAAGCAAAATCAGAAACTTACACTTACCTATGTCGATATTATATTCGCTAGCCAAGATATTGTATTTTGTGTGCACACAAAAGCAGACAAGTGTTAATTTAAAGCTCCTTCAGAACACAGCAGACCACTTTGTAATTAGCAATTAATGGTGACTGATGCAAGACATGATTGATCTCTAATACTGAAGGTCTGCACAACCATCTTGGTGCACAGAAATAACAACAAATGGTTGGAGTTTGCCAAGAAACAGTTGCTGTATCAATCACCTTACCACATCCAGTAATACATGTTTACACAGCCTTTGTTGGTTTACATGAACTAGGAATGGTTGGTGTTTGAAAAAAATGAGTTTGAATGGCTGTATGAACAACCTGTGAGGTCATATAATAAGTTGATAAGTTTGCATTGAGCTTCCTTAACCATTATTGGTTTCCAGAAACAACGAGTGGTTGGGGTTTGCCAAGAAACGAGTCGGATGGCTGTATCAACGGCCTCGCCAGGATTACTACAACAAGTAGGCTGCAGGCTTTCATTAGTGACTACTCATAAATATAGCCATATTGGAATTGTGGTAAACAATATCGGATTTGTTCATTGTATTGAATTTTGATGAACAATATTCTAAAGAATTGTATACGAAAGCATGTGTTAGTCATAACCTTAGGTAGTTAATAAGGTGTTACCTTAATAATGTATTACACTCTATGAGCGTTGAATCTGTGATTTTGTTCAAATTTAAGGAGGTGTTCTATTCCATTGATTGATGTCGCTTTGACCAATGATAATGCTGGCATAGAAATAGCCGTGGAAACTCTAACCAACGAGAATGCTAGTATAAACTTGTACTAAAGTGTCGTGAGATTGATCTAAAAAATCGATCTTATCGAGTGATTTAAAATGGTTTCCTCAATGATGGTCTGTGGGACAGGGTTAACAGACATATGTGTATGATGAATCAATATGATATCGCATTGATGTATCGCATAGTGTAAATGCACTGTTATTTTTTGTTTTATATGCTATAGCTGACACGACCACCCACATCTCCTTCATAATAATATCATCATTCTCACCGCAATCATTTTCTTTTCTCCCTCTTCCTTTTTTGTTCTCTATAATTTATCTTTTTGGAAGCATTATGGTCACATTTTAATGTTATGGTAATAGGGGCAGCCAATGTGCTTATAGGAAGAGCTGGAGAGAAATGCACAGAAAAAGACATATATATATCAGAGGTCTAGGTTTTTTTTCTGTTCATTTCTCTCCATTCTAATGTTAATAGCCTTCTTTTTTTTGGTTGTATATAGTGTATAATATGTTAAAGAAGTAAGCATTGTATATGATGTTCGGACTGTGTATTAGCATACAATAATAAAGCACTTTGTTATTAATTTATTATATACATGCGATCTTTGATCACCAAAGGTAGTAATGTTGTTTGTTCTGCACATTTTATTATTGATTTATATCTGTAGTGTATGTGTTTTTACTGAAGTCACTATCCTCATTCGCACTACCATAGGACTGCAGTCCTCGATTCACAAACGTTTGATTCAGGTTGATATTTGAGAAGACAAAAACCAACACTACCGGTAGAATAGAGCATTGGAGTGGTCAGACCATCATATCAGCTTCTACCAGTGAGTGGGCAATTCACCAGCACCTACACAGGTCAGTTACTCCAGTGAGTGGGCAATTCACCAACACCTACACAGGTCAGTTACTCCAGTCAGTGGGCAATTCACCAACACCTACACAGGTCAGTTACTCCAGTGAGTGGGCAATTCACCAACACCTACTATACAGGTCAGTTACTCCAGTGAGTGGGCAATTCACCAACACCTACACAGGTCAGTTACTCCAGTGAGTGGGCAATTCACCAACACCTACTACACAGGTCAGGTACTTCAGTCAGTGGGCAATTCACCAACACCTACACAGGTCAGTTACTCCATGCCGGTTTGATGCCACTCTCTACCAACCATCAATACACTACGACAATCATCATAAGCCCTGGGCATAGTCACTCCACAGTTTTAATAGTTTTGTATCAAATCAATTTTTCTGGTCAACATAAGGACTTTTAGAAGAAGACTTTTGTTTATTTACATCTGCACATTTTACTTTTACTTAGCCAGCGCTGCAGTGGTCAAAGGGCCGAAGTTAAATCCTGAAAACAATTGATTTTGACCAGCACTTCAGCTTGATTATTGCAAGATTTGTGTTGAAATGGATTACTGTGAAATTTTATAAGGATGTAAAGAAGCAGTCTTGAAAACTTTTGCGAAATTGAACACCATTCGTGATAATGTTGCATTAACATATCACCTTTACCTTTTTACCTGAGTACATGGTTTGTTGACAAGATAATGTGCGCTCATTTGCAGTTGTCTGGATGTGTCGGCTGCAGAGAATGTGGGGCGTGTGTTGGCTCAGAGGTGCTTGGAGTGTGGTATCACCCACCTGTTTTATGATGAGCAACCAGAGGACAAAAACTCTCAAAGTGTACGCGGTTTCATCTGTTGCATTTTTACAGAAATTATAGGTTATAAAGTTAGGGAAATCCACATAAATTTAATGCTCGAGAAAACCATATTGTAATGTTACTTGATAGCACTAGTTGGATTTGTGGCAATCATTAGTCTCTAACTTATTCACAGAGATTCTATACAAATAAGGTGTTATAATTAAAAGGTCCCTAATAAAATAACACGTTTAACACACCGATATTTTACCTGAATGTAATTTTCTATAATTCAAGTAATGACATTATAGTCTCAGACCATTAGGCTATTGTTTCATGTAAAGTATGTTTGACAGCTCTGCTACTAAGTACACTTTAAACAAATAAATTTCATTTCATTTTTCATTATAGTATGCAATGTGTTCAAATGACTAACATGTTATAGCATGCATTGTGTTTAGATTGACATGTAATAGTATACATTGTGTTTAGATCATGTCTTATAGCATGTATTGTGTTTAGGTTATGACAATGGCGTGCATTGTGTTCGAACGAGGACGTATTATAGCATGCACTGTGTTAAGATGACTGGCATATTATAGTAGCATGCACTGTGTTAAGATGGCGTGTTATAGCATGCATTGTGTTCAGATGAATCACATGTTATAGCATGCATTGTGTTTAGGTGAATGACATGTTATAGCATGCATTGTGTTTAGATGAATGACATGTTATAGCATGCATTGTGTTTAGGTGAATGACATGTTATAGCATGCATTGTGTTTAGGTGAATGACATGTTATAGCATGAATTGCGTTGTTAAAAGAGTTTGTACTTTTATATTCATGTGCAGATGCAGGCTTTCCTCATGAGCTTACGTGATGGTCAGCTATGCTTGACTGAGCCCGAGTGGACAGAGGCCGAGTACGAACCGGGAATCGATTATGATAAACCAAACAGATACGCAGAGAAGAAAGTGTGGAAAGATGACATACAAATATGATGATAACGTCTTCACATAGTGATATTTTTAACAGTTCCTAACAACTGTCTATTTTGATTCTTATAATAATGAAGAATTTATGAACATCCAATACACTGTCTTCTTTTTACTGTATAAAGCATAAGAAATGAGGCGTAAAATTACATCAATAGGGAGGTTAGGAATCTTCGGTAAAGTCATCTTTGGCGGTGTTCACTTTACCTGGGTCACCACAGATCGAAATTCTCCGTAGTTTATTTAAAGCACGCTAAGTTTTTATCTGTAAGGGCGTTCGTGTTATGACTCGCCACCGCCACCATCGTCGTCATCATTAACTGCTTCGTTATTGTTGCTGTTATTATCATCGTCATCGTTTCGTTATTGTTTTGTTATTGGTGTTGTTATTTTTGCTGTTATTATCATCATTGTCGTCATTGTTTTGTTATTGGTGTTATTGTTGCTGTTATTATCGTCGTCGTCGTTTCGTTATTGCTTTGTTATTGTTGCTGTTATTATCGTCGTCATTTCGTTATTGTTTTGTTATTGGTGTTGTTATTGTTGCTGTTATTATCATCATTGTCGTCCATAACAGATCGGTTAAATCCATTTTAATGATATTTCAAATGAATTTATTCCTTATCCGTAATTTATTTATGTAATTTACCCATAATTAAATTTGCCATAGGGAAATTCTTACACATAAAAATCTCTGTATTATAAGTAAAAGCAAAACAAGACTTTCTAGGTCTCATTCAACCAATGGAAATAGTAGGATCAGAGAATCTGCAACAAGTTTTTATGATTTTGCTGTCTTTGCGGCGTTCTAATGACGGTTTTCGTGTTGAATCCTTTGCCAACCAGGTGCAGTAAATTTGAAAATATTTGGGCTACCAGGAAGTTAGAAAATGGTTGACCGGAACGTGACGGTTATCGAAAATCAACAATTTTTTTGTTGGAAAGGTTTGCCTGTAAATAAGAAATGAAGAGTTGATAGCTTTACCATATGCGGTCGCAATCCCCAAAATACCGTGTAAAAACAGCAGACGAAGAAGTTGCAAACTTGCAATCCTTGATGAGTTCGACTAGTTTTTGTGACGTATTTACGAGCTACGCTTTGGTGAATACATTCTATTACATTCGGCTACATTTACATCCTGCTAGTCAATACTCGCAGCTGTCAAAACGTGCGTGCCGGAAAGACAAGGGGTGTATTGGGCACCACCGAAGAATGTTTACCTCCCTATTTCCGTTAATGAAAGACTTCCAGACGAATACATAAGACATATAGAAGTTGATATATATTCAGATAAGGTTTGGGAGATAGACCCTATCATGATATATATATTTCGTGAAACTACATGAGGTTAGTATTCTAACAAACCCATTTTCAGTCATCAAATGAATGAAAAACAGAAAAAAATACATTATATTGTATGTAGAATTATCACCCTTGGCAAAAACAGGGCATTGTTATGGCAGTAAGTCAGAAATGTCAGGCTGTTTCAAGGATTGAAACTTCCAAAAATCTCACATTTTGCCAATCCATGAAAAACAAGAAATGTTGTTTACCCTGTAGTTCTTCCTTAGGACCAAGTATGAAAATTTAAGTATATTCATTTATTTTGTTAAAAAGGAATAATCAAGCTTTCAATTGCTCTTTTGACTTTGAAAATGTTGAGGAAGGGGAGGTTAACGTGATAATAGTCTCAGTCCAAAGTTGCGGGGGACTAACAGAGGGTAGGTGGACAGGTCACCTTCGTCCATTTACACCACTGGTTCCAAACGCGTTTAGACAGCCTGCATAGGTCTGTGTTAAGTCTGTGATGGTTCATTATTCACGAGAAGACTAGATGTCATAGACCATGCAGAGGGCCTTCGATATGTACAGCTACATCATAGGCAAGTGTAGGGCTACCCTGACACCCCCAGGGCTAACAAAGTATGATGCGCCTTTTGCCAGAAAAATGCCACAGCATGTGAAGTGGTTGGACTGGAAATGATCCAAGAGTTGTCTGGATTGAATCCTGATCTAGCCACTATGCTACTTGCATCCCCTTCAGCTATACCAATGCCTTCAAATGAACTAATATCATGTCTCTGCCTATGTCATAATCTCATTCTGTCAACTAACATAAAAAATTAGTCACTTTTTGATGTCCCAAAGACGAAATAGTAGATATAAATATCCATAATTTATTCATGTGGAACATATCCAAACAGAATGATTGGTAATTATCAAGTTTGTCCTGTGTTTTTTGCAATGTGTAAACTATCGGTATAATAAAGGAATGAGGCAAATACATAAAATATTTACATTTTGTATTTTACTATTTTAAGTGAAATAACTACCACTCTACACAGTACACATGTACTTGCATAAATTTGTAACAGTTGCAATTACCGATTTACAGTCTGCTTTCTCGATGACTGGTACAATGGTATGAAGAGTATACTGTATCTAGGAAAATATAGATTACTTTTGGTGGATAGAAATGCAGAAAAAACCTGGCCTCTGGTGGGATCTGAAGCCACGACCTCCAAATATCTGGTCTACTATTTTACCTACTGACCTACATGGGATACTTCCTCTGGGGCATTTAGATATTAAACATATGATTAGATTGAATTACTACGTGATGTATTTGTGGGGTAAGTCGACGTCATAGCAGATTGTATTGTCATTGAAATTACGTAGTTTTTGAGCATGAAATATCCGCGATGAAAATGCCATGAAAATAAAGCTGTGAGAATGTTATGCTGTTGAGTACCCTGTGTAGGATACACGCAATGAACATATGATTGTCAATGTGTCTACCATGTAAAAAATGTATGAATACTCCTAAAAAACACGATGAGCAAAGTTGCCCAAAGTTGAGAAGTTTCGACAAATCAATCATTATTTTTTTCATTGCCAAGTGGCTGATCATTGCACAATCACTGATGAGGTTTACTTACTGTTATTAGGTATTCAGACTGAACCTGAAGATGGGATTATGGTATGATTATACTTGTGAACAAGAAAAGTTATGGGAACTAAATAAATATAGAAGTTTATTGAGATATTTATGTGAGTGCTGAATAGTCGCATGACATGGATGACTTTCTCAGAGTAAACTAGTTGATAAATATTCCTAATGAAACCTTGGGACATTCGCCTGGTATTCCCTACAATAAAATATTTTTTAGAAAAGAACGATTGATAAATCAATAAAGGAATCGAGAGGATATGGGAAGGGAAAACATTAAACAACACGTCGCACTTCGAAAAAACGCTTCAAGTAAAACACTTGGCCTATCGTCATCGCCATGAGAACGAGAGCTTCAAAAAACGACCAGAGGACCACCCGCGAGTTTGTGTTGTCATTGACTGAAAATAGACAAATTTTTGTACTTTATAACATGATGGAAATTATCAGTAAAATTAAGCTGTAGATTTTGATAAAATTATGGCTATGCACGTGATAGACAATGTGGTAAACCGTTCATATTTTATCCAGCATTTCCAGTGACATAAGAAAAAGCAAGAGAGAAAAACACCAGACATAACTAAAACCGTTGGTAATCTCTCTTAATGTCCCATATATCTAATCGCAGATGGACATGAACACTTGGTTAATGACAAGATATAGACACGGAAACACGTGGGTATCAAATTTCTTATTGTTTCTTCAGGGACACCCAGGTGACAAATGCGGTGGCATCAAATGTTTCGATAAGTCAAACAGTATACCATTTGATAGCACTTTTCACCGTAAAGCTCGCAGTTATGTTAACAATCAGCACTAGCTAAAGATCATACGATGGTAGCTGCTAAAACATTTATTATTAATAAAGTAATATATTTTACATGGGCCTCTTCAAATACATGTGTGGCAAGTGTGCCTCAAACATTGCGTTATATAAATTAAACGATATCAAATTAGAACAATCTAGAATTAAAACATTAAAACAAAGATAAAATGATTATGGCAGTGATTGTATATCAGTAAACATTTTATTTAATCTATTCAGTGTAGCATGTTACCAATTACATGTATTCATTGAGCACGTAGGAGTCGGTTTTTACATTCCACTGATTGACATTGAGATAGGCGATTTATGTGATCTGCTAGTGAGTTCCAGAGCTTTATAGCTATATGATAGAAAGTATGATTTGGGTAGGTCACATTTTGGGACATTTTTGGTGGTTGGAGAAATTATGGAATGACTGAAAATTACCTGGAAGTTGAGATTTGTTTCATAATTCTATCCACATCAAATAGATGAATAGTGGGCATGTGATTATGTTGATTACATGACGTATGAGATGCGAGATTTTTAACCATGATTGAGAACATCAAACACTGCACAAGAACATCCTTGAGCTAACTTAAGACTACTTTGTCAAGTTGATGAACTAGTAAGTCTTCAAAAATTGGTTGGGAGATAAATTTTGATGGCCTGCTATTCCTTTCTAACATAAGCTATGAAAAATTAAAATCAATCAACATTTGTCAGAGATATGGATATTTTCTCCGAGACAGACCAAAACGTCATCAGGACCAAGTTTTATGTTTTTTGGAGATGAATTAAAACAAAAATTATGTAGGCACTTTTGTGCCACTGACATGTTTGTGTGCAAAGCGGGTGTGACAGCTTAAGGCCCCACTCCTACGTGGCTTCCTTCCCTCTGCACGCACAACTGGGCCCTCCTCGCCATATCACCTACCGCCCTGCAGACGCCAGGAGTCAGCCTCAAGCGCAGGTCCAGGCATGTAATGCGGTTGAATGTGGTGTGTGGCAGGCCCAACCCATTACACCGAACACCGACGTGGGAGTGGACATTATTCAGTTGCCCAGCAACCGCCTTGATGTTAGCAACCGTGCGCCCTGTTCGCCGATGACCAGATCGCCCGGGGGTTCAGATTAAGGCTAGTACCATGTTGTTGATATTTGCGAACCTTTCGCAAAATAGTACTGGCTGCTGGTGGATTTCGACCAGGGGATTGAACCATGAAGGCATCGATAACGGCATGAAGATTTTCCGTCCTAAGTAGTCCGTGACACAGAATACCCTCTGCTCAGTGGTCAGGTGAACACCAACCATGGCGAATTAATGACATCAGGGGGATGCGGGTAGTAGTTAAAAATGAATTTTACGAAAGTGGGGGAGGGGCAAAATAATCCCGCATGGTTGCGATATGCATATCCACGATGAGCCCCATACTGAGATCTGTATGGGCAGCTGTAATGATTGTACAGTAGATAACGGGGCCCAGCTACGCTCGATGCACTGATTAGGTGCTAAACTTGTAGCCCCCTTGTTCGTCTCATTGATCTCCCTTATCGTGGTCACTAAATCATCCCCGTATAACAACGCAAGACTTGAGACGCGATCCTGCGACAAATACTTGTACGCAATGTTGAGATCAAGGCCACACAGTTCACACATGAGGCCAACACTTCTGCCATCTCATCCTTGGGCATGGGTGTGTCGCTTTTGATACAAGAGGTGATCAAGTAGGCAACACCTGTAACTGCTACTACGCCACACAATAACGATGTAATAGATTGCGTAGTGATCACCCTTACCCTCGCCGCTCTATCAAGATTAACCGACGTACCAACAGTATGTAGACAGAAATATAACATCTGTAATAAAAAAGGCGAAAAGACGTTCTAATCTCCACGAGCAGGCGCATTATATCTGACGCTTCCCGAGCAGCGCACGCCTCATATCATCTCATATGTCACATGATCAACATGATCACATAACTAATTTGAGTGATATTTGATTGGATAGGATGATTGTTTTAAGCAAACCGCTTCTAAGCGCCTCTATTACATGACCAATCGCTGAGCGCTCTTCGTCAAACAAGGCATGTCATTTTACTATAGCTTACTGGATCTATGGATACGCTCTCGGACTTCCATGTACTCTTGTTCATGCTTGACCCCCGTCAATGCATTCGACAGCTCAGCGATCATGTCATCGAGGTTGTTCTGGTTCGCCGCTACAAGTACATATTTTATAACAATATTCAAATATACTTAAAAATAGTGATTAATAAAATCATCAAGTACTCAATATATATACATTCATGTTGATCTAAACAATCTACACTTAGAAAGTCACAGTATGCGAGTAAAACTTCTTAATCTGTTAAACACTTTCCATCGTCATGATCCAAATAAAATCCAATAAGTGTGGCGATGGCGATGCTACCATTAGCAAAGAGTATTGACTAAGTGAAAACGTTGCTGTATCCTCTACACCAAAAATGTACTGCCTCGAAAACAGACAATGCATCTAAAATCTAAAAACAAGATATATAAAGAATGCCTTTACTGAAACATCTCAGATACTCTGAGTGTGACAACATGGTGCTTACTGCGTACCAGCATACAACAAAACAGATGGATAAATTATGATATGATATCCATGGCAAGTAATGTGGTAATAACAGTAAATATCAATATACAATACAGTAATAAGAGGAGAGTACCATCAGCATTCATGCTGTCATCTACTTTCGGCTTCTCCCCGATGTCCATATTAAACATGATATCTTTGGGAGTCATAGTTGACATCTTGTTACTGAAGCAGTATGTGTAGATGCCATCGATACTGGCAGAAAATGTGTACTTCCCATTAGACTCGCGTTCGCCAGAATGCAGCACCTTGTTGTTGGGATCTGTAATCTGAAATGTGTATTATTTTTATAAATGTTATATGCAGATATTCAGTTGTTGGCAGTTATAACCACAACAGAAACCTTGTAATAGTTGCAATCAACATGACCACAAAGTTTTAATCAGTAAAATTACTTCTCCTTGTCAACTTTTAATAGGAGACATGTAATTACCAGTAAGACAATATATTTGCAAATGGGAAAGTCAGCAATGTCAGGTAGTCCTAGGGTCCCTGGTTCAATTCCTGCTCTAACCAGTATACTACCTGTGGCATTGGTCGGGTAGAAAGCACTTTAAACCTCATTGCCCATGAGGGTCAGAGTAGCCCTTGCAGTGTGGTTCTGTTAGGGCTTTTCCCCTCTGACGTTTTCTGTGCTTCAGATGCTCTATATGTGGTCTCTATGTCACTTACCTCCCCGCTATGCCGTCATCTTATTGTTAATAACCTTTCAAGGACTTAGCGGAGTCTGCAGCATATTTAGCTCGTATGTAGACATTTGGGACTCGTGGCGTGAATGAAAAAAGGTCAATTGTCTGCCCAGACTCGGTGGGTTTTTCACACTAGGTGTTTTCCCCCACCCTTTAAAAGTGAGGCTAATCAAATTGTTATGTTGTGTATCAACACTGCTTAGATATTTTGCATTCAAATCTAATGGTGCACCACATCTGATACTTTTAATTAGTTCTAGAAATTATTTATTTGGGAATCTGTTGTCGCTATTTAAGGCAGGTGTGACTTGATTGACCTCCCCCAGAAGCCATAGTAGAGAAGGTAAATAAATATATATAAAAGGATTTTTAACTGACAGCAATAAAGTCAAAACTCTAGCATAATATGTTCTACTGCAGCATCAACCGCATAAACTTTGATCTTCAATCTTAGATGAATATTCATCAATTCCATATATGTAATCATGCGAAATTTTGCAAATAAAATATACTACAAGCAATATTTTAGCAGACACCTGCTGACATAATCACCGGTTTACTATTTGCTTATTATGTATTTGATTACTTGGAAAGCTGTAGTTACTGGCTGCTAAGAGTCGAGCATTACATCTTGCGCAACAACGAACTTGTGTATGTAGAAATGGCTAATGTATCACGTGCGTGTTGCGTGATATATTTAGCTAGATTGTTAGCAATTCTATTCATGTCAAACCTTGTGAAAATATAGCTGGGTAGTGTCCTCAAGCCCACTAGCTTTCCCCACCTTTGACACTCATATGAAGCTACATAAAGAGATATCCAAAACTCTCCAATCTGTATATACGTATTTACGCAACTTTCGATCCATCTCTCGGTACTTGAAACCTAAACCGTGTGAAGCGTTAGTACACGCTTTTATCACCAGCATAATCGAGAACTGTAATTCACTCTATGTAAATCTGCCTTCCAATGAACTCTCTCGACTCCAAAAATTACAGAACAGCGCTGCTTGAGTTATCTCTCAGACCTCCCGATGCTCTCCCATCACTCCAGTTCTCCGCTCACTACACTGGCTACCTGTCACACCCTGTATAACCTCGAGAATTCTTCTGCTTACATAGTGTATCAATGGCACGGCTCCTTCTTATCTGTCCTCGACAATCTCAATCAACACGTCTGTGCGTTCAACCTACTCGTCTTCCTCACGCTCGCAGTCCCTCGGACAAAGCGTGTTAATTTCGGGGATCGTGCTTTCTACGATGCTGCACCTCGCCTCTTCAATGCATTCCCAGCCAACATTTGACAATCTACAACTGTCAGCCAATTTAAAAGCAATCTCAAAACACACTTATTTAGCATTGCTTTCACTAAATAGGTCAAGAGTACTTTATAAATTTGTCAGGAATCAACACTTTTAAAGATAGATAGCCTGTTTCTGTTTTCACAAATGTTTCATATTTATGGCAACTTTGCCATATGTCTACATGACATATAATTCCCCTTTTCGATATTTTTTCAACTTTTCACTGTACTATTCAACATTGTAACCTAAATGTAAACTACATTCTGTAAATGTTTATAATTGTATCGAATATTGATCTGCATTACCTCTATACTGTAAGATAATTTTATATAATTTAAGTAATTACATTAATGTAAAGTGTGTTTGAAAGCAAAGCTAATAAATACACTTTAATCAAATAAATTTCATTTTATTTATAAAGACACCAATACATTTTTTCACTGGAAATCATTTGCCTGCATCTTGGAGAAAGCCCTTCCAATTATCTATTTATGATTTTTTTTACCTTTGATACCAGTTCAGTCTCTGCACCAAACACGTTTTCACATCTTTTCTCCACATAGGTTGTAACCTGTATCTTTCCCTCCCTAATACAATTACGGAATGCCTCAAAAATGAATTTTGACAAGATTTTTGTATTTGAACATGCCTGTGTGGCTATTATGCTAGGAGAGCATGTCTGCTTTTTGCGTAGGTCCTTGGGTGTCAGGGCAAGTTCAGCAGGCAGGGTGCAAAAATTCATTAGGCATAAATATTGGTAAAATGGTAATGGTAATTTATTTATAAAGCACAAAAATCATACAAGTATCTCAATTGTGCTGTACAGCAAAAATAT
>WURV02056897.1:0-21681 GCA_011762755.2 Epimenia babai | reverse complement strand
CGGCAGGAGGCAGCTCTATAACAGGCAGCGGAAGGCAGCTCAATAACAGGCGGCAGAGGGCAGCTCTATAACAGGCGGCGGAAGGCAGCTCTATAACAGGCGGCGGAAGGCAGCTCTATAACAGGCGGCGGAAGGCAGCTCTATAACAGGCGGCAGGAGGCAGCTCTATAACAGGCGGTGGAAGGCAGCTCTATAACAGGCGGCAGAAGGCAGCTCTATAACAGGCGGCGGAAGGCAGCTCAATAACAGGCGGCGGAAGGCAGTTCTATAACAGACGGCAGAAGGCAGTTCTATAACAGGCGGCAGAAAGCCCCTCACAAATTTCCTTTCCTGGTTTATAATAATTCGTGTTGCCACAAATAAATTAGCCAAAATCTGTGCGTTATAAATTGAGTTAGTAAAACCAACCGTGATTAGTCCAGTGGTGACCGCGGTCATGAAGCGCCGGTGACGTTGCTGCTCAGCAGCGTTTATCTCCTGGGACATTTGATGAGCTAACAGTTCATCCGTCGCCATCGACGGCTGAGGGGCGGAGGCACCCTCTCCTGGTGATATGGTGACCACAGACACCCCAGGACTCGTGCGTGCTGGGAAAAAAAAATTCTCATAAAGATTGCCCGACGGTAGTTTTCCGATGTTTGATGAATGAATGATTCGAACAAGAAAGAATTATGAATAAGACGATGCTGGAATATTCGTGACATATTAATAAGTAGCAAACCCCAGTCCCTGGCCAATGAAACAGCTACTTCCAACATAAGGAGTTGTAAATATTTATCTAGCTCGATACGTTAAAGTGCACATTTAGTGATACGCACCTCATACTACACATATAAATAGGCTGACCACAAAGATTGTTGTTGGGCACCGGTAGGCTCTATGCAGTAGTTAGCCCAAATTTGATTTATATACTTTGTTAATAATAATGTACATGGTAACATATCAGTTATTCAATTATCGTACATTCTTGTTATTGACACATGGTATATTGACTCCATGTAATCAATATCTCCCGGCCTCCTGTATATTCTTTAGGCCTTTTGTATATTCTTCTGACCTCCCGTATATTCTTCTGCTTTTCTGTATATTCATCTGACATTTGTATATTCTTCTGACTATCTGTATATTCTTTTGGCTTTCTATATATTCTTCTGCTCTTCTGTATATTCATCTGACATTTTGTATATTCTTCTGGCTTCTGTATATATTTCTTAGTGTCTATATATTCTTATGACGTTCTCTGTACTATTCTGGCCTTCTGTATGTTCTACTGTATAATAATTGTAGAGAACTAGCGTAACAGCGCCATTATTTCTGAGAAGATGTATTAACAGGCGTATTAGTGGCTCATAAATTTTAGTTATTTTTTATTTTTCTTGATGTGGTACCCCCACAAACGTAAAATGTTTCCACGTGTCTGATGTAAGTCACAGGATGATTAGCAGCAACTTACATCGGTACCTTACAAATGCCATGATTGTTATCAATGACATATCAATGATCACTCACCCGCGGTCCTCGGTGGAGTACGGGGTAGTGGACGCGGCAGTGTCAAGTCGTCTGCTTCCCGGTACGTAATCGGGGGCGACGTCTCAGCTACGAGAGATTCCGGTTGGGAAGGCAACTGATATGATATCCTAGATGACGCCGTCGATGACAGACCACTACCAAGAAGGGGAGGATTTCGATGCATCGTATCATTGTCTTGTGATGGATCTTGTTGCGTTTGGTTGAACGAAACACCGATAATTCCTGCACTCCTGATCGGCGGTAAATGATCAGAAAATATACCTTGCCGTTCTGCCCCTGGGGCGAGATCCGACAAATCGGAGACAACCGACGAACCGTCGGAAGCACTGTCCAAGGAAAATGTATCGTTTGTTAAATCGATGAATGTTGTAGATACGTGTCGAGTTGGTGCTGAAGCGAGTGTAGAATGCGAAACGGGTGCGACGATCGAAGGAGCAACATAACTTCGAGAGGTCTGTGGAGGCGGAGTTGTAGGACTTGTGTCAGTGTAGCTGTCTGCTGGTCCATCATTAGTAACAGTCGCTGCATTTTCTGTGAGAACTACATCAGCAAGTTGCGGCCTTTCATCTTGTACGCTAATCGGGATATTATCGCTGTTTAAATGATCGTCGTTGTTCTGCATGGTCGTATCTTCATCGTCGGATATCAAAATAACAGGTGTGGGCTGCTCAATTTG
This sequence comes from Epimenia babai, assembly GCA_011762755.2. NCBI lineage: Eukaryota > Metazoa > Mollusca > Solenogastres > Cavibelonia > Epimeniidae > Epimenia > Epimenia babai. The sequence goes on along the minus strand of WURV02056897.1, from coordinate 19,475 downwards.
AGAGGATTCGAACTCTGGTGAACTATTGACCGATATCTCAAAATTTCCACCACTCTGAGATTCTTTAGGTTTGGTAGATGGGATGACATTGTGTAATGACTCTATTGATGTTGTATTCGCAATTTTCTGTGTTTTATTGTCTGTATTAAGCCTTGAGTTCCTCCGTGGTCTATTACATGCAACCGTGACGGATGAAGTAGTCGGAAAGTTACGATGTGGAGGAAATGTAGTCACAAACCGAGGAGAGTACTGTCCTTTCGATGCTATTCTATCCTTACTCAATGAGACATTTTTATTGGTCACATTTGTGCGCGGTGTTGACGAGCCATGGGTCGTGGAAGATACGGACACTTTGGGAAATGTGGCACTTTTAAGCGTCATTTTCGGGATCGTTCCAGAAACAGTAGCATTTCTTGCAGGTCGTGAGACAACGGAGTTACTTGAATGGTTATTTCTAATAGGCTCCTGTAATCGAATATTCGTAGTCATCCGGTTCGTTTGTTTAGAAGCAGCAGTATTGGATGCACCCCCGTTAGACCTGAATGCAGTGTGAGATTTAGTATTAGCAATGGTTGGTAATTTTCTGTCACTGTGTGATCTTACTGTACCACCAAGTTTAGTTGCATTTGTTTGCCGAGCTAATGTGAATTCTGTTTTGTGTTGGTCATTAGATTTAACGGAAACGGGTTTTACAATAGCACTTGCAGTCACAGATTTTGATGTGCTATGGTTTTTACTTGGTAGCATTTTACTTCTTGAAGCTATATGTTGACCAGACGAAGATTTAACATCAATTGTTTATTGACTTTCGTTCATTGTTAAATAAAATTACATTTGGAGCAATGACACATATTTGTAGCAGAGATGTCTAGTTACACTTCAGATAATTATGCAGCTATTTTATTCAGATAACAAAATAGGGAACATGATACAATTAAATGATCAATCAGTCATTGATTCTGAATTAGTGAATATGCTAATTGGAATTCCGGAATAGATACTATCAAAAAAAATGCAAGAAGGGAGACGGGAAATTTTCCATTTGCAATGAAAATTCGAATCAATATGTAATTGTTGTTGAACGCAGGTGACAACCTATTTTACTTCCAACAAAAATGCTGTTGTACTTTTTTATTTTGCGCTCGTCTAAGACTTATATAACGATTGAAATAACATTCCATGAAGACTGAAGAAACTAATGGCAACAAACGGGAGATAAGTCATGGGAGGTGTAACTAAATCGCTACCTTCACTTTGTTACCTTGTTACGCTGCGAAAGTCGCATTTACATTTGTCAACGATATGTATTTCCTGCATGATCTGTATTACCTGTATACGGTTACGTGTTAATTTAATATAATTTAACTAATTCCTTTATAGCCTTAGACCATTAGACTATTGTTTCATGTAAAGTGTGTTTGACACCTTAGCTAATAAGTACACTTCAATCAAATAAATTTAATTTAATTTTCATAATTACACATTTTAACATTCCCTTTCTATTTGATAAACTCAATTATCTGCTACAAAACACATTTTTCTCTCATTTCGCTATCAGCTACATACACCATTTTTTATATCAGTACTAGGCCTTCGTCAGTAGGTCACGACGATGGATGAGCGGAAGGGGGAAAATGGTGTGGATGAGTTACTATCGATATAGGCTGTTCTAATATGAATGTACAGGATTCACGTTCGTGATACGCGATGTAAGATTAAGGGCGTTCATTTTAACTACAATGCTGACAATCTAAAGTATGTGTGAATGAGCGTAAAATACTGCAACAAAAGTTAACTGACTACAACAAAGTTGGGTTACTGTTTGTGCTGCCGTACCGTCTATTTAAGCATCGACATTCAAGGACTTTCGAAGCAGGTGAAGCTTTAGTGAATCCATCTTAATTGTCTCCCATAATCACGAAGTAATTTTTGTTTTGTTCACGCCTGGTACTACATGTTCGTTTACGATTTAACACTTTACACTTAATTTCAGTAAACAATACGGTTGTGTAACTGTATTTTCTTTCAATCAACAACACTTTGCAATGATTGAAGTTACATGTAACGATCGTTTAGGTAAAAAAGTCCGAGTAAAATGCAAGTATCCTTTTCAATATCAATGAACAGTCTTCTTAACATGTAGACGTAGACAATATTGAAATACATCATCCGGCGGGTGACAATAAAGATTGTATGATTTTTACGTTAATATTTATATATTAACGCATGACTGGGCTACGAGCCCAGACCTACGAGCTTGCCTAAAAATGCGCATGACCATCCTAGATGGGTAATTCTCTACATTTACTGTTTTTGTTTACTACATAGTTTAGTTGGTCAATCTGGGTCGACTAACGCGGAAACATGCAAAGTAAATGATTGATACTGCCCTTTTAACACATAGCTATCAAAGACAATGATTGAAGTAATGAGTAAATGGATGTCAGATGGCGTTTAAGGTGCTTTGTCCTTCGAAATGCCACAGGTGGTAAACTGATTAGGCTGGGAATCATACCAGGGTCGTCTGCATTGTATTGTAATGATCTAACCACTGCATTGTCTGTCTGTAATATAGATTTGTGGAAAAATTCTGTATTTCTCCTTGATTCATTATTAGTCCCGATGACACAATTGGTGACTTGAAGAAATTAGTCGCTGCTCAGACAGGAACGAAATGGGATAAAATTGTTCTCAAAAAATGGTTAGTGCTTTATACTGGTCATGTGTTAAACATATATTTATGCTCTATACTGGTCATGTGTTAAACATATATACGCTTTATATATTATTGTGTTCTTGACAATTTGTTTTGATATATTTGTGAAAAGACGCGGCTGTGGCAGAGGTTTGACACTGGGGTGACACTCCGGTGCTGACGTACTTAATACAGAGCAAGACGAGTTTATTAATTAATTATCAGTAGCTAAATTCTTCACCAATACACTGTACTTGCGCGGTCTTGACTAATTCAAGACCGCTGACATGCCGTGACCGCAAGTATCAGCCAATAAAGGCTCTCGAATGCAGTTTACAATAAAATGTTTTGGCAGCTATTCAGCGCATATACAATATTATTGACCGTAAAAGCCTGAAACTACCAGTTGTCCTTCATAGCATTAATTAGCTACATAAGCGCCTTTATATAAGTTAATGTATAAACTTGCGAACACCGTTAGTTCTAAAATGAACAGGTATTTTAGAACTAACGGTGTTCGCAAGTTTATACAGTAAATCAATGTCAATAATGAATCATGCCATGTATTGCAGGTATACTATTTTCAAGGACCATATTACTCTCGATGATTGTATCCTTCCCAGGTGGTCTAAACGTTATGTAAGGTACAATACCAAGGTATACGCGATGAATGCACTCGCTTGCATGGCTCTGATATCGTTTGATAATTTATAACAAGAGGAACATGTACAAGACAGTATCGTGTATTTCTCCTGCATTTTTGTATTGATTCTTGTGTCCTCCGCGGCATTTCCACAATTTAGTGACATTACTCGTGAGAGCTCATCTCTAAACTATGTGCCTTGACACTTTTATGTCTGTCTGGTCTTGAAGCAACTTTGCTTTTATCAATAATCATAATATTAATAATGAAGTTTTATTTAAGTGCCATATTATCCATTGGTCATTAATGACAGGATGATGCCTACAACACTCTACAATATTGCTAAATCTGGTATATCCAAAAAACATAAATAATGACATAGGGCAATGAAGGAAGCAAGAGTTACACTAGGCCTAATATTATAATGGTTAAAGAATAAATATTGAATTATATACGTGTATATATATATATATATATATATATATATATATATACACACATATATATATATAAAATGTAGATGGGTTGCAAAACAAACTATTGCTATGGGATGTTAACAGTTATGCATAAGCACAAGTGAAGGGTAGAGTTTTTATTCCAATAAACGCAGACAATAGTGATTTCCCTCAGTGGATTTTCTTATTTTAATAAAGACCCAACAGTAACATCCGTAGACAGACATTAAGTGCTGGTAGTGCCTCAAGAAAGCTTCTGTTGTTCGCCACTGTCTACCGCTGACTGCACCCCATGCGGCAATTTTTGTCTCGGCGCTGTATAATGCGTGTAGCCCATCATGTCACTGCATGTCATTCATCGTGTGCGATCAGATGTCGTCACTCGTTACTGCGTGTCCTCACCTTCATGTCGTCTTGAGTATGGTTAGCTGCGTTAGTCTGATTCGGGGCAAAGTGAAATACTCCTTGATCGGGTGAACGTCATGATAAAGCTGATGAAGCGTAGTGTTTATACTAAAACTTGTCAAACTAGTTAGTCTACATAAAAGGTGTTTCCATTAATCTTTTACATCAGGTCATTGAATGTCATCCCAATTGTTTCATTAGTTATGATCCCCATCGTGTCACTGCATGCTATCCCTATGTCATCACTACGCGTCATCAGCATCGCGTCTCTCCATGTTATTCTCATGTCACCGAATGTCACCCCCATTTTGTCACTATATGTTACCCCATGTAATCAATCACTCATGTCATTAGTATGATGTCACTGAATGTCAGCAGTATCAAGGCAGTAAAGTTAGTGCAACCCAGTGCCATAAAAATTTTCATGTATTTTACTTATCAGTTTATCAAAGTGATTACATTGGTAAATTTTTTTCAAACGTAAATACATGGCATCCTACGTATAGTAGTCAAGTAAATAGTTAGACATATTTTAATTATATCAAGGGGAACCATGTTTCTATGGAAACATTTGTTCCGGTGTTGCTATATTTCAAACAAATGATATTCTTGTGAATGAATTTTAAACAGTGGGATAAGAATTTTTAACAATTGCATATTATTATTTATCGTAGTGAACTAGGTTGGTCCGGGTAAGGATGAGGGTTAGGGGAACCATGAGGGCTATCTGCTTTCCACTCAGGTGTCATTGTGGAACAGCTGGATGGCTGGATCAACCTTGTTCACTTCACCTACGTTTTTGTTTCAAATGCCTCAGACTAATCCTTAATTCAGTGGATAGATGAAATACACGATGGTATGAACTTGGAACTCTATTACCAGTGATCCGAAGCAGGACAATTCATGATTTGTTGTACAAGCATCCCATCATGTCGTAGAACCTACGGACGGACAATCAGCCATTTTTGTTTTCACCTTTAAAGTCAATGATCACATAAAGTCATCATGTAGTGCATGTGACTGAGAAAGCTACCTTGTATGATAAAATATGATAAAACCTAGACACCCACATAGACTCTTAAGTCTAATTTCAGCGTGTGTAAAAGAAAAAGGAAGGGGTGCCTATTGGGAAGGCATGAGTCCTGTGGCTGGCAGGCCAAATGCATCACGTTTCTTTCATAAATTTGGCCCAGAAGTCAAGTGAAATTTTTTACAAACCTAAACATATTTAGAGTATTGACTTATTATTGAAAAAGCAGAAGATAACCTCAATTTCTATGGACAATTATTGTTGCGAGAGTGGATGCTTCACAAAATTTGGTTAATTCCCCTTTGTGTTCCTTGTGACTCATAGGTTTCCCGAATTTTGTACTTGATAAAGAATTCCAGCAAACGTTAACCGTGGGAAACAAAAAATTAGAAGAATACATAAGTGTCTCAAATTACAGATTCGTGTGGTTTTAGTTCGAGAATAGGGAGAGATGTTAACCCCACAATTATGTTTAATAAGCAAAAATTGCAGGCTGTGTTATCTTATGACAAATTATCTTTATATATTTCTGCTGAAAATTTGCGAAACAGGTCATTACGTAACTGGAGCGCATCATGATTTGGATGGAACCAACGCGATTTAAAACGTATGCCATTTTCATTCATTTTAGATTTAATCACAGGACATCTTCATTTGTCTATTGTATTTATGTGGCTACTGGTGCTAATGGTAGCCTTTTGTTAATATGATATTCCGATAAACGTCGCATTAAGGTAGAGTGAGTGATTCCCATTCTTTATTTTATCCAAAATCTTCTAGTGGAAGCCCGATGTATTTACGCCAGAATTTTCTTATCTCTGCTGATGTTAATTTTCCTTTTGCCGAGGCATCGGAGAGAAGCATGGGAGCTGTGATGCAGGAGGCTCCGCCATAGGTGTAGTCAGCCTGAAACGGGAAGCCATGTTAGACTAAATCACATCTCGCATTATTTTTTTATATAAAGGTTTCACCCATCTCCACTACAAGCCTCGCATTGCAGCTGTTTCTTCCACCGGTGTTGGAGTCATCACCGTCATTTCCTGATTTCCTCTCGTAGTCCGCTATGCTGTTGATTTCCTCCTATTCACATGTCTGTTTTATATAATCCGATATTTCTTTACTGGATGCTTGTAATTTCAGTCCGCCTGGTACATTTGACACATTACCAGCACTGCGTCTTCACTCTTGCGTATGTGGCCATTGACTCTTCTCTGGCTTGCATAGTCGCTGTTTCTCTGACAGTCTCCTCTGCTTTCATCATTATCCCAACAAACAACACGCAATAATGTCGAGAGCTTTGTATCTGCCTATCACTCGTTTATATCAATCGTAGCCACAGAAGTCAAGTCCCCATCGTTATATTTGCCACAACATCTGCCATATTTCTAGTGAAAGCGCGGTGTCGATTTATGATTGAATTTTCTAATATTCTCCGCCGATATTAATTTTTATTTCATATCAGCCATTTTGAATTACTCTATTACCAGCTAAACTAGCACATAGAAGGGTGGTCCTGTTGATGCGATCAAGCTCGGCTTGATATTCCAACTCAAGCCGCAAGTGTCGAGATTGTCATGAAGAGGATGGAGATGGGCAGACAGGGAGTGGTCCAGCCGTCACGTCCGACGTGAATGGTTCTGATGCTCGTGACCCGTAGTAGTCGAGGCCCAGAGATTATTGGCTAGTATGTCTCCTCAGTCATGGTGTCTTCATGATGTTGGACACTGACATGGTCATTCTTTGCAGGGTCAAGCGACTCATAAAGAGGCACTTTTTAGATTAATTTATAACCCAAGAGCATATTTTATCTGGCAAGCATGCATCCCCGAGGAAGCGTACAACACGAAGCTTGCCGGCATCCGCTCGGTGACGTACCCGTCGGGGTTGCCGGCGCTGCGCTGTTTGATCTTGTTACGCAATGACTAATACCTGGAATTGGCGTACTCAGAGTCTATTTTTAACTCTGAAACTGACTAAAGGTAGTCACTGGATATGAGGGCCTCTCTGTACGTATTTCATCAGGCCATAGATTTGAAGGAAACGGGCCTGCCAGCAGAGGCGGTGTCTTGGGTTTAGGTGACCATATCATAGCATCCATGCATTCAAAGCAGTCCGGCCGGTACAAAACATTGCATATAAATACCAGTGTCTTAATGTACAGTATGCATCCACATTCAACCATTTATGTGGTCTGGTAAGGTTTATTAATAGTATTAATGTGTCACACTTTTGTTAATCAATATTTCGTCAATATACACCCATGTCATATAAACCACTTCAATAGATTTTTATCAATTTTCCAAGCACATGAATCCCATTTTTTGTTTATTTCATATCTAACTATGATAGGGTGGAGCACAGCAAAAAATTTCCCCTTAAGTCTTAGATTCAAATCATGGATCTCATGCAGCAAAGATCCGGGCTGTAACATCGTGGCCAGTCCACCATATTTGAATGAACAGAGAATGATCAAAAACATTTCAACGATTCATAATTAATTTTGGTTACAATCTTAATTTTACGCGTTTATTTTATACCTATTGCTACGGTTCTACCCAGATATTTTACTTTTTAGTATCCTTTAGGCTCTTTAGAGTTTGTTTATATGTAATCTTTAGATATATTGATCAGCTGACAATAACAACAATGCTAGGTACTATTAACTGATCATTCCCAGCTTGAATTGAAATACCACATTCAAATAATGTGATCAGTATTTATTTACGAGTTAGACATCGTCATCATATAGACTGTGATGGTCAGAAGCCAGGCTTGCCAATCCTTTTAGTACCAAATTCCTTGCGGTTACCTCATAATATTCAATGAGCCATTTTTTTATTCTGCACTTGCGAAGATGTTTCAATGCTAAATCGGCGCATAAACAAACCAAAAGTAAAAGGCAAGGTTTGAATGTTAATTAATGTCAGTGACTGAACACTCAATATTAATCCCCATTCTATCACTTATGAAAATATACAATATACCAGACCTTAGAATTCCGTCTATTTCATCTGCAAGTGTCTACAAGTGGAAGACGTCGGACTCTTGAGGTTACAACCTGATGTGTAAAATAGCCGCACATCTAAATCACTACACTGGTCTCCATGTACCATGAATTAAATGAACTATTTTTTGTAAAGCTACTGTAAAACACAAATGCGCTTCAAATTCCTTTCTCACTTTTATTAACAACAAAATAACAGGATAACCTTGGTCGTACAATTGAACAATAATGCCCATGAACTCAAGCAATTTAATCTATTTTACCATTGAATTTGCCGTGTAAACTTTTAAGACATATAACAATGAAAAATTTCTTTAAAATGTCTTTGTGTTGCGATTGCTAGCTGATAAAGTAAACCATCAAATGCTGAATTAATAATGCCTAATTTTGGTTCACAACTGCAAAATGTAAATTGTAATAGAATTCAGTCCCCCGCAAACTGAAGCCAACTTCAGTTTATTCAGTTCACAGAATAAACTAAGTCCAAGGCCAGATGCACTAAAATGAAAAATAAGAAAAGCAGCCTGTAAACATTCACGACGATACGTATCGTCTTACAATTTTTAAGATTTTACGGTGGTTTATATTGAGCTGAATTTAACATTATTATCAACTGCAGGCTGATCTTTCAGAGGAAACAGGCCACATTTGGCCTATTGACAGCAGTGACCCATATATCTTCTAAATAAATATGCGACAAATATTACGTAAATTCCGTCTCACATTTAACAACCTGCGAAGAATAAATACAATTATAGTTACGTGACAATTAGATACAATGGTAGGGAAACATTAACGAGGCAATATATTCTACTTATGGAGGACAGAATTAGAGATTTCTTCTACAGCCCGAGATCGACGTAAGAAATACGAAACATTACGTTAACAACATTAAAGCATTTTAGGGTTAGGTAACCAAGTCAGGGAATAGAGTTAAGATGTCACATTAGGAGGGCACTGTGTAATTAAATTACTCCAATCAATAACAAATTGTTGCTCATTGATTTGTACAATGTGTTCAAAAATTTGGCACAGACTGTGTTTTAGTAGTAGACTGGGATTTGATGGAGACATGCCTGGCTACGATGAATATGATATCTCGCTGATTATGGATAGCCACATTTATTCCGGCGTGGATATCGCCTCTGTCCAATCCACGGAGTCCGGGGAGGTATAAGACCTCTCCATTCACGCTAGCAGTCTACCCATGGTTATGGTGCGTCGCTGGTACGAAGTTCCAATAGTACATGGTCACTGACTCGCTGACCGGGTGTAGTGATGTAAAAATATGACTAGATTGAACATTAAAACAGGAGGTGTTTTAACTAACACATCTAACACACACGCGCGTGTTAAACACTACTGTCTCTGGCATATTGCCACAGCTCCGTACAATCGTGAACATGATTTTAAGATGCATGAAATTGTTGATCTATTTTGCATAGATCATGTACCTTTATGTCACCTCCCAACAAAATAGACCTATGAGAGACCACCAGTCGACCTCATTTTATCATCAACTTTATGCGACACGTCTTACCACTCCCACACCTAACAAAAATCTTATGACATCGACAAAATAAATGCTATCGTACACTCAGATCCACCTACGGTGGCCCGGGCGATCATTGAGTAACAGAAACGCATTCGCCAGAGAATACATTACCTCCCTTGTCAAAAAACATCTCGATTAATTTAACAAAAGATTAACACAGATAGCAATCAACGTATATATATAAATACAACGAACAAATGAGCGAACGGACGTCACGCCCTCACTGTCGGCCTCATTTTGTTCTGCGCGACTCCAACCAAACTAGGCAACACGTCTAAATTACACGAATTTATCGTCGCAGACGCCACATTTTTACTCGACCCAACCCGGCCGCCGTTTACGACCGCGAACGCGCTGCGTTTCTGCCCGCCCCCGTGACTCAGGGAACGCTTCAGCAGACTGTGGTCCGACTGCGGTCTGACGTTCGACGACGACGGCGCGTGCTGGGCGCCGAAGCTCTTAGATTTTTTGACAACCGCGCGAGATTCGTTGCTCTTTTGTTTATAGTTCAGATCGGCGGCGAATAACAAGCCGGCGCTCGAGAACTCGGACTGTAACGTGTCGACGTGGGGCGTGGCGTTGTGGTTCCTGTCTGACTGTGATGACTGAGGCAGTAAATTAGATAAATCCGTGTGCGACGATGTCATCATGTGTTTACTTCGTCGCTTGCGTTTTCGACGCAGTCCATCCGGCGGCTGTGAATAACGTCCCGATATTATTTATTTTATTTTATTTATTTTATTAAAAAGTCTTAATTTGCTATCAATATCAGTTGTACTAACACAAATTAAGATATACTGCCTGTCAGCATTTATTACTCTATCAGACGACAAAATAAATGCTATTGTACACTCAGATCACCTAGGGTGGCCCGAGATATCATTGAGTAACTGAAAAGCATTCGCCAGAGAATACATTACCTCCCTTGTCAAAAAAATCTCCATTAATTTAACAAAAGATTAACACAGATAGCAATCAACGCATGTATATAAATACAACGAACGAATGAACGAACGGACGTCACGCCCTCACCGTATATATATATATATATATATATATATACATGTAGGTAGATGATTAAGCCAAGTATAATGTAAACATCAACAGATATCTACCTGCGGATTAATACATATGTAGGTAGAAGATTAGTGAGGTAAGCGTCATGAGATACCTTTCCAAAATCTGTGATGAATTGGTCAACTGGCTGGACAATGTGAAAGTCACTCGGCAGATTATCTGAAAGGTGCGCATTTCCATTATCAAACGAATCAGTTCTAAAGTCACGATGAATTCTGAATTAACTCAAAGTAGTTAATGAAATTCATCAGTCATCCTATAAGTATAAACAACCACAGGTGATGTAAACTCAACCACTGGCCGGTATGAACAGTGGGATGGATTCAACATGTCAATATTGGCATGTATGTGAATATAAAGGATGTATAGTGTATAAGGGGCACTAGTGAGTAACAATTATAATTATCAACACTATCAACTATTCAACTATACTCATCAATAATTTCTGCCATGTGTCTATACTCACCTATACTGCTTACTATTAAACTATACTCACCATAACAGCTTACTATTGAATTATATATATAATGTACCTATAATGTACCTACTCTGGAATTATACTCACCTGAACTGTCTGCTATAGAACGACACTCACCTATAATGTAACCTACTATAGAATGACACTCACCTATAATGTAACTACTATAGAACGACACTCACCTATAATGTAACTACTATAGAACGACACTGAACCTATAATGTCACTACTATAGAACGACACTCACCTATAATGTAACTACTATAGAACGACACTCACCTATAGCGTACCTACTATAGAACAACACTCACCTATAATGTAACTACTATAGAACGACACTCACCTATAATGTAACTACTATAGAACGACACTCACCTATAATGTAACCACTATATAACGACACTCACCTATAATGTAACCTCTATAGAACGACACTCACCTATAATGTAACTACTATAGAATGACACTCACCTATAATGTAACCACTATATAACGACACTCACCTATAATGTAACTACTATAGAACGACACTCACCTATACATCCATCACTCGACTTTCGTTTTTGTTTCGTGAGACTCGATACCGGAATATTGATGACATCATCAGCTGACCGATTGCGCTGGTGACGACTGGGTGTGGCCGGGCCGTGGGATGGAGTAGCATGGTGGTGCGTTGCGTATTGTACAGGAATCGGGCGGGCTACAGGTCTTTGTTTGTACAGGCAGATGAGGAGCAGGAGCGAGGCTATAGCGACCTCGATGACGACCCATGTGATGTGACGCTCATTAACCTGTCGTGATTTGTGAATATTGTCAAAGACCGGATGTTTATCATTTGCGTGAGGCTCTATATGAAAAATGGCCTAGAATGAGATTGCATTCGTGTTCAACAAGTTACTGCGAACAGAGAAGATTTCTAAACTGCATTTTAAAACCACTTGCCTGCTTAGCTCGCCAAATGGCAGTTTTACAAACAGTCCTGTTAAAAGCTCTGTAATAGGCCCCAGCAAGTCCTCCACAAATTTATTTACCAGTGCATATTTTCCTGTGTTATCACAAATAAAGAATACCGGTACTTATTTAAAATTGGCTACGTCGACCAGAACAACTGGAATAAAGTGCGTTACCTATGAATACAACGGTAAAATCAGCTCTTTATTAACTCGCCAATTTCCGTGTCATGTTACACAGATTAAGACAGGTCGTGGGTGAGTGACCAGATTGTTGGCCTATCCAGAGAGGAATGTGTGGAAAATCTATCTCTGGAGGGACTCAATTCCACGATCTCTACGTAATCGATCTCCACGTGGGTAGAGCACCATACGGGTTACCTGGAGGTCGTGGGTTCAAGTCCCACTAGATGTAACGGTAGTTTTCGGTGTCATATGTGGCAGCACTGAGATTCCCCCCCCCTCCCCATATAGAGCTAACCTTTTAGCTAGCTGTCGCATTACGCGGCCACTCATATGTTTTAATGACACATTTAGTTATGGGAATAGCCCGTTACTTTTCTCAATGCCCCCCGAGCCAAAATTGAAAATCCAACCCGTGCCTGGACGAGACAACCACTTTATTCTATACACAAATCATGTACCACAAGGCCCACCTGCACGTAGAGAGCATCGACTCGTTTACCGAGATGCGAGATGCTCGCAGTGAGGTCATCCACACGCGCTTCCAGCTCCATCATCTGCGTCTCCTGGCTCTGTTCCTGCGTGATGACGTAAAAATGTAAAAGTCAAACTTAGGCACGAACCCTTCATAAAACAACAATAACGTGCATAAATCATCCACACACATGTACACACTCTAGTAACATGGCTAAATTCATAAACACCCACAGTTTCACTACATTAATTTGTATGTGTAGTAATTATATTCATATATTATACTCATATTAATCACAGTTTTGATTTTGTAAAATGTCTTTGTGTGACCTTGAGTAATCTAATCAAGGCACTACATAAAATTTATGTTACATTCCAATATAATTTAAATCAAAAAGACTGAAAAAAATATATATGTATATATTATATATATATTATATACAAGTACATATTTCATCGATTTAATGAAATACATTGTATCGGGTACAATTTCACTTATTCACATCTCTCATGTAAGGCTATCAATAACTTGTTCGTTTAAAGTAATAAATCACTCCATGTAATGCAGGGGAAAGATGCTATTAGATTGGAAACATTTCACGGTTCAACAGAACAGCGGTGTACGGCTAGAGCATTATGATTTCAGATCGTGGATTCACTGGTTTAATCCTACATTCTACATCACTTTTACCAACATGGTCAGGTGATAAAACTCAGGTGCAAACACTTCGTCAGTTATTCAGTATTTCGTATCGCTGTATAAAACATGCTGCGATAGTTAGGTTAACGAGGCAACTCAATCGAATATATTTCGTTTAATAACCTTAAGGGAGACAACTTTGGTGGCATTGACGAGCTGCGACGTCGTGCTGTTGAGCATCTTCATGAGGTCTTCGGACTTCTTGCGATAACGCTGGCTCAGCTCTTCCAGAAACCGCGAGCTCAACGACACGTTCAGCTCGAGAACTTTAATACGGTTACTCAAACGCATTATTTGCGTTTCCCGCTTGGAAACGGCGTTAACCGGAACCCTCACGAGATTCGCCCCGGTCTCGTCGAGGTGCCCCGCTTTGGTAACGTTCGCTTTAATGACCTTCACCTCGGATGACACGACGGCGGAAGTTACCCCCGTTGCTACGACAACGGGTATTTCCGTATCGTCGGTGGTCGAGTCATCGGACGTCCTCGTCATTTCCGGTAATTCCGGTTTGATGTACCGCGTGTCGATAGTGGCTTGGGGTGGCGTAACCTCGTGGTTCGATGTTGATTCTTTCGGTAGAATCGGCGTAGCTGAAATTTCAGGCATCGACGTCTCCTCAAGAAAAGACGATTCCAACCGAACCTGGCTGGAATATGACTCGACGCTTGCCTCTATAAATACACTCGTCGGACGGCTTGATTGTGGGAGAGAACGGCAGGTTTTGGACGATGGTTCTAGATCTAGTATGCCTTGCGATACGCAAGGTTCATCATCGAAATCGTCGGATTCGCTGAGGTCATCCGTAATTGAGACGGCACTCGAAGGCTGTGCAAGATCGCTAACACTCGATGGCGTTTTAACGTCTAAACTAGATGAGCCAGCGTTCACATCAGAGGATTGTGACGATGAAATCTCGCTGGATTTTGACTCGAAAGTTATTCCCGTTGATGCGGGCCGGACGTCTACGATGTGATCCGCACTTTTTGAACGATCGATAAGTTTCTCATGAATTTCGAGAGATTCGTCTGCCGGGTGCTGAGATTCTAAGGAGTTCGTACAATTTGACATCGGGTGTTGTGGGAGAATGAGCGCGAGATAAAGACACACGGGGCGCACGCGACTAATCTCCACAGACGCGTATTGAGTACGAGTCTCGCACGAACAACAACTCGATGCGAGTGCGCGAAGATTACTGTAACCACGTGACCTGGCGGGCTGTGCTGATTGGCTGGAAGGAGGCTGCTCGTGATCCTCAAGCTTCGTAACGATTAAATGGTCTGAAACAAATCCCCCACAAAAGTGCCAGCATTCAACATCAACGATGTAAAGATTATTATTAAATACATCCAATACAATTAGCAAAAACTAAATGTGAGCTGAATTTAGATTGCTTGTAGTAATGCCAGATTTTTATCCCGAACTAAAGCTATACCAACAAGTTTGCACATTTTGTAAATTTTAAAGAGGTATAAGTTTTTCCCATAACAGATATTCAGTTTACAGTACAGATTTATTGTTTTGTCCCATTTCTCTAGAGCAGGCAGGGGAATTCTTTTCAAAAGTGCCAATGGCGGTCTAGATATATAAATGTTATGCATGGGCCTGAGGTAACACAGTTGTGCCCTACCGTCTGTATATATACCTATATACCTGCGTTGTAATTCCACTTTTATCGCCCGATGAAGCATAGTGTTTATACGAAAGCTTGTGATCGATAAACCAGTTAGTCTATATAAAAGGTGTTGCACTTTTTTTAGTAACTAAAGACTGATTCTCTCAAATGTGTATGACCTGCAATCGTGGTTATTTTCAATACTGTGGCTTGCTTTTCTTCCACAATGTGGCTACTGAGTAAACAATTTCTCCCAATGCATCTTCTACAGTAGCAATTAATACGTAATCATATAAAACCCTGTTCACAACATCTATGTTTACTTTAGACTAATTTTGCCTCGGTTCATATTCAAAAGATTATAATGGATGGCGATGTCGTTACCTGTGGATGTCGGCAGGTGTGAATCATCCGCACCACTCTCGGCCACCTTGGTCCCTATGGTATCGCCGACGGTAACCGTAGGGACATGCGGTAACATGCCGCCTTCAGTGAATGCATTCGGCGTGTTGGATTCTGAACTCGTATCATTGGCTGTGGGTAATTAATAATACCTGCACATTAAAAACCTACAATCTGATGTAAATACACTTAATACTTATGTAACTGACGTGACAGATTTGTCAGTGTCAGTAGATTGGCAACTACTCATAGGCACCATTTTATTGTTCTCAAAATGACGCGAGTGTATGGCGGCTTCTCAAAAAAACACGATGCTCTCACCGTGCGTGATATCACAACCGCTACAATAGGACACCTAGCCCAATAAGGATGGACACCCTCCATTCATATCAATGTTAGTACCTGCTCGATACACCACTCACATCCATTCCTGTCTCAGTCAATTCAACGTCCACAACCTAAGCCCACTCGAGCAAACATCCTCCCACATCCGACTGAGCCTAATGTCTTTTCTGCCACGTGATACTAACCCCCCAAACCTGAAACCTACTCCCCAATACCGTGCGACATCACATCAACTACCCCCACACCTGCACTCACTCACCCGTTGTCACATTACTTCCAGCGCCGCCATGCTCAGTGTCGTTCGCCCCATCCACTTTGAGCACCTTCTTCACCAAACTCAGCACCGTCGCCTTGGCGCTCTCGAATAAATTACTTGGCTTGTCCTCACTCGTACCAGCATCTGCATTGCACAAAAATAATCGCATTACACATCGTAATGAGCAAATACTCACCGATACCAAAATCACAAACCGTCTCCTACCGACACCATGTTGAAGATATCATTCTTTGATGGTTTCTTGCCTCATGAACAAAAATTCTTTGTACGCGTTGTTGAATATAAGTGAATGGATTTTTATCATTTACATAAATGTATATTCATTTATCATCAGTCTTACCGTCGTCTGCCTTTGTGGGTACACTATCATCATCTTCGTCCGCCAGAGCAACTCCGTAAACCCTGCAAGATCACAACATATCGTTAACTTTCAATTATAATTAACAGCTGAATTTCAAAGAATAGTTCCTCGCGTATAAATCTCATCAAAGTAGAGACAGCTTGACATTCTACGCAGCATCAACAACGTGTGGTCGCCGACGCTGATGCAAATCAACTTAAGGCTAAATACTCAATAAAGATGCTGACCTGAAGAAAGTGACCGGGCAGTAGTGCTCCTCCCCGTAATGGTCCACCATTTCGACCTTGACGAACTTGACAAATATGTCATCCTGGATCTGAAATGACTGGACTCCTCTTTCATCGGTTGCCTCAAAGGAAGCGAGAACCCTCCACTCTTTGGGAGGATAGCTGTTTTAATGAGTTCATACATGTATATTCTAGACATCTGTTTATCATATACAACAAGAAATTTGCTTCTGATTACGTTTATCTCACTTCAACTATGCACACCTTATTTTTCTGTTTTCTATTCCATTTTCTTGTAAAGATTATAAAATATTGGAATTGTATAAAACAGATATATTTCATAGAGTATTGTAAAAATCTACAAATTAATCATAGAATTAATATGGAATCATACTTTTTTGTCAGTTTTAGGCAGATTATTTTATGAAATACTCTAGGGGATTTTTGCAATATTAATTTTCATTTGATACAGGCAAAAATGGTGAGTTTGTCCCCCGGTAAAACGGCAGAATATTGGCAGTAAACGTTGTCCTGTGTACGAGGAATCAAGTAGTGGAGACAGGCACAGAATTTTGAAGATAGTGGATTCAGATTTAACTAGCAATTGTATATCTCAGGAGGACCTGAATGATTATGGTTACTTCCCACCAATGTTGGGTAATATGTGAATGATATTTCAAACAGACCCTGCCTCTCACCCATGAATTTTTATACATTGCATGTTAAAACATGTCCTTTCACTGGGCTTGCATGACTGCCTCTGAATCTCATTGTGTTGTAACTCTGCAAATTTCTAGAGAATTCCTTATGAACAGCTTTCTCTCAACGCGACTGTTGCAAAGTTAAACGCTTTCAAATATGTTGAATTGTGGGTAAATAGCTATCATAACTTGGTTAACATAACCAAACCAACTTAGGGACGGCAGAAACTTAGGTTAAACGTAGGCATGTCGTTAACTGTCAAACGTGGTCTAAACGTATGTACATATTTTGGATTGCCTATCAATAATCACTATGGTTGATAGTAATTCATAAATTATTAAAATTTATTGTAAATAAATTATAATAAATTATTATAAATAAAAAACTGACGATGATTTGTTGCCTTCGAGCATAAATAATGAGAAAAATCCAAGTGTGGGGTTGAGAGCCACTCACCAATCGCTGAGGTAGACGGTGAAGCGGTGCGGCTGTGATGCAAACAACTCGAGGCTTGCGAGATCCAGGCTCTGGATCTGGATTGGCTCGCACAGCTCAACGACAAACCTTGACAAATAAAAACATGTATTAGCATATACTTCCTGTCATATCCTGGAATCTAATTGGTGCGTAAGTTGGTAGATCACTGCTGGCTGATCATTAGTCGCATGTGCAGACGCCGTCTTGTATACACACACACTTCATCTCTCGGGTTATTCCCCTTCTCCAAAGCAGCAATCGTGTCCCTTGACTTTCTTACAAATTACCTCCCTAACATACTAAATTCTTTTCCATTTATACCGAACAATGCATACAGTTTTCCACTGGATGTTTAGACAAGGTACGTTATCGTTATTGCTCTGGTCATTAGCTATAAGTACAGAGTAATAAGAGCACTGTGGTAAAAATGTTACGGGGTTAATGATGGTACCTCTAACAGTGGCAGGTAAACCATGTTTTTGGATGCTGCACATGTACAGTATGTATCACAAGAGGCCAAGAGGCCTCATGACGCTCACATGAAAAGGGAGAAAAAGACAAATAAGGCCAAGGATGCCATGTTGATATTAGAACAAGACGACAACAACGAGACTGCCTGACATCAAAAACAAGGGGCCAAAGACACCTGAAAATACCCATTAAGATACTGACACAAGAAAATACAGATTTGTGGATAAACCTTGGCTCAAATCACCTCTAAGTGCCTAAATAGAGATGACCTGAACAAATCTTAATATGTGACAAATGGCAGACCTTTACACTAAGCAGACATGGAGATTTTCAAATAAAAAAGTAGAAACAACCCCCTCTCTGCTCCCATAACGAGGTGCTGAACAAATCTGAAATATACTAACCTAAGGACAATATCTGCCAAATGAAAGTCCTCTACGATGAAGGGTTATCCGAGAAGAAGATTTTTCAAGTAATAATGCAAAACATGACACAATTTACCTCCCCTTACTGGGATTACAATGTGATGACCAAGTCCAGAGACCAACCTAGGACAATATTTGCCAAATAACATACCACTGCAATAAGCGGTTCATGAGAAGAAAACTTTTAAATAAAAGATACAACATCGGCAGAAGTTACCCGAGTTAAATTAGCGATTTGATTGGATGTTGGAATTTCAGAGAATAATCCTATTATTTGGTGAGTTAAATCAGCGATTTGATTGGATAACATGAGAATTTCATGGAATTATCCGATTATTTCGTGAATTAAGTCAGTGATTTGATTCGGTAATGTGTAGATTCCAAGGAATAAGCCAGTTAATTGGTGAGTTGAGTCCGTGAGTTGATTGGATAACGCACCAGTTTTTGACGCGGCATGGATTAATCATGTACTCGTCTTTATCATCGTTGAGAATGTTACGGGAATTCTCGGCCTCTGGGTTGGTGGC
>WURV02056786.1:0-21683 GCA_011762755.2 Epimenia babai | reverse complement strand
AATAAAGTAGGGCGATACTAATAAAGTAGGGCGATACTAATAAAGTAGGGCGATACTAATAAAGTAGGGCGATACTAATAAAGTAGGGCGATACTAGTAAAGTAGGGCGATACTAATAAAGTAGGGCGATACTAGTAAAGTAGGGCGATACTAACAAAGTAGGGCGATACTAATAAAGTAGGGCGATACTAGTAAAGTAGGGCGATACTAATAAAGTAGGGCGATACTAATAAAGTAGGGCGATACTAGTAAAGTAGGGCGATACTAGTAAAGTAGGGCGATACTAATAAAGTAGGGCGATACTAATAAAGTAGTGCGATACTAATAAAGTAGGGCGATACTAATAAAGTAGGGCGATACTAATAAAGTAGGGCGATACTGATATGGTATGGTGATATTAGAGACTATTTCGCGTGGCTAATGTTTAGTTGTGAAAGAAAATACAATTTTGAATTAATTAAATGGATGTTTGAACTCTCCAGAGTTTACGTGATATTAGACAGAATCTATAACAGCTTTATGTACAGCATTAGCTTTATTTTTATTGATGTAACACTGAGGAGTCAATAGTAAGGTGATGACCTCACTGTTTAGACATCTAAATTCAACCAGGTCACATAGAAGCCAAAGTGAGACGCAGTCAATGGTGCCTTATAGAAAGATGGGGAATTTACTTCCCTTACAAGTCGAGCAATTAATCCACAGTTGACTCAGAACGGGACTTATGTACACAGACGAATTGTGAAGGTCAACAAAATCTCAGAGATGGGAAATTTCCAGGAGCCACGACTCAATGACTGATTCGTGACATGGAAACCTCCAGCTCGGGCCTTTGTAATTAACTGTTTGTGATGAATCGATGAATGAATGAATAAATCAATCAATCGAGATGCGAATTACTAAATGAATCTGAGGATGAATTTGGGAGTCGATCGAGGATTATTATCTGGAAGTCAAGCGAGGTGATCATGTGACATTTGCGGATCGCAATACAGCTTTCGATCACGCAGCGACGTTCCCGCCTTTGTGCAGTAAACCACTGTGTTTTATTGTATTTCACTGCCTTTAGACAAGTGAATGCACTCTGGTGTATTGCCTCGAGAATGGCACGAAGCATTAGTGGACACAATTACTGTAGTAAACCTCAGATAATTCAAGCTTTATACATGTTTTATAGAAGACCTTTGTTTCATAATAATGCTTCAGTGAGCTAAATTGTTTTAGCATTTTATAATAAAAAACTTTGCGAAGTGGCGTAAAAAATATTAATACATCTCCAGAGAGAGGATATCTTTTCTGAATTGAATACTGAATATAGATTAGCTGAGCTAGAAGCATGTTGCAAATGTTCAGTATTCTTACTCCATTATAAAGGGCATTGCCAGCAAATAATGTGGCAAATAAATGCTCCATAAAGAGTCTAGAAGAGCGTTGTTAAATGGATTATTTCCAGCCTGCTATCTGTGTTTTTTTCAGGTAAAAAGCACCCAAAAGCCCTATTTCTTCATGGGACTGTGGTTAAACAATAGTATAGGATCGGTCTTTACTTTTTTGCCTAAGTACATTACGTTAATGACTATAAGAGATCTTAATGGGGTTGCATATTGCTTTCTGTCTAGTACAAATAACAAATAACATCACTGTGAACATTGTATCTGATTTGTCTACTCCGAGCAGCTGGCGTAGTTGTTAAAGCATTTGACTTTGAATCCAGGGGTCCCTGGTTCAAATCCTGCTCTAACCAGCCTACTAACCGTGGCGTTTTTCGGGTTGAAAGCGCGTTAAATCCCATTGCCCATGGGGGTCTGGGTAGCCCTTGAAGTGTGGTTCTGTTGGGGCTTTTTCCCTCCGACATTTGCTGTGGTTCAGATGCTCTATATGTGTTCCCTATGTTGCTTACCTCCCTGTTATGTTGTCATCTCATTGTAAATAAACATTGACCTATCACAGACTTAGCGGAGTTTGCGACGCATGTAGTGCATATGAGGACATTTGGAACCAGTGGCGTGAATAGAAAAAGGTAAATTGTCTGCCCAGACTTGGTGGGGTTTTCACACTAGGTGTTTTCCCCCACCCCTTATAAGTGAGGCTAATCAGATTGTTGTGTTAACATTAATAGGCTAGCTTTGTATAAGGGCCCAGGATTACTTGAGTAATCAGCCTATAAATACATACATACATATATTGTCTTTCATGGTTATTTTTTCTATTTCAGTATATAGACTAGTTGTAATCATCGAGTCAAGACACATGAAGCACCATAAATATAGCCAATTCGCACCCCAATAAAGATTATTTCTTCACCATATCTACCTGGTTGTGATGGGATGCGACAGCTCTTATCCACACAGCCTACACGAACATTAGTCGAACCAACGATATTACTCGACTCTGGCAAGCCCACAGCATCCCATGGGATCCCCCAACCTTGGAACATGACATTCAAATCAGAGACAACCGTAGAAGTGCCCCATATTTGTCAGGTATCCAATGAGATGTGCTCCCCTGGGGGACAAAGCAGTATTCTCGACAACAGACCCGGTCTAACTCTCATGTGATATTCATCATGGCCATCAGTTAATGATATAATTTCCATTTTAGTCACAGTAATAGCTATCCATTAAGCGATGAAAGCAGTCATATTTTTCAACTAATAATTATAATAATAATGATAATAATAATGAAAATAATAATGATAATGATAAGTGTGATAATATAATAAAGATAATACTAATGATAATAATGATAACAAAGATGATAATGATGACAATAATGATGATGAAAATGACGACGACAATGACGACGACAATAATGATGATGGGATTGACGACGACAATAATGATGATGACGATAATGATGACGAAGATAATAACGATGATAATGATGACCACCACGATGATGATGACGATGATCATTACGATAATAATGACGACAATGATGATATTGATGATGTTGACACGATGATGATGAAAATGACGACGATAATGATGATGACATCTAATACTGCAGTTGAGTGTGCAAAACAAACTATACTCAGGAAAAAAAAATTAGCCCCTCCTATAAATTTTTCCACAGGGTATATAAATTTATTATGCATGAAATATAATAGTGTTAATGTGCAAAAGTCATTACTAGGCATATTTTCAGGCTACAAAAGTTGAAGCCTATGTATCTTGTAAGCTCACAACAGTACCATGACTGGACATGATAAATGTTGTTAAACTGTCAGTTTGCATTGTCCCAAGTGAGTTTTGCTCTATGCATAAAACCTCAACTCAATTCGTTATTTTCACACCATATTCATTCCAGAATGTGTATTAACAACTCTGGCTGGCAGAAAACTACCGAGAGGACAAAGATGGCGAATTATAGGGATGAAGGACGCTGTTATGTCTAACTGTGGGATTAGTCGTGAGTTGGGCTATGATCACGGTGTTATTGATAGACTGATCACCAAGTATAGAGAGACTGGTGACGTAAAAGTTGGTGCAAGGTTCGGGAGACCATAGAAAACGAACAAACGCGGTGATTGCCTTGGAAGACTCGAGCAAAGACATCGTTTTTCCAGTAGTAACCCCTTATGATCCATTTGGCGGATAGATGGTCCAGTCTCTCCAAGAACTGTACATAAGTACACTCGGCTGTGGAATCTCGGTTATTGTGCCAGGCGACCAGTATTTCAACAAGAATTCAACTAAAGTGGCTTAAGAAACGGGCGAGAATGGAGTGTTTGCACAGGCAACACTGTAACCTGCAGACATGGAGAAAGGTTCATTTCTCAGATGAGAGTCGCTTTCTTCTGCATGCAAACAACTGTAGAATTAGAGTTTGGAGTCAATGTGGAGCAGCTTTTGCACAAAAAAGCATCATCAAAGAGATTTCATTTGGCAGAGGGTCCAAAATGATCTGGGGTTACATGTCTTATGACTTTAAGTCAAGACGTTCAGACAATCAGAGGAGCATTAACTGGCTAAAGATACCACAACTAAATCTTTAAAAACGTAGTGGTGCCACATTTCGATGATCATGTGCTTAACTCACGTCCTGTTTTTATACATGACAATGACAACGCAAGACCCTACAGATCTCATGCAGTTATCAAATTTCTGTGCTACAATGCCATCACCATTCTACCATGGAGAGTAAGAAGTCCCGATGTGAATCCAATTGAGCAAATCGGGGATATGTTTGGTCTAAGTCAACCGGAGAAACCCAACGGTACAAAATCTTAATGATTCACGAGCGGTACTGTACGAGGAATGGTGTAGAGTACCCATGGCAGAGATTCAGCACCTGATCTCCGGGATCAGGAGAAGGGTTCTTGCTGTCCTCTATTCTTGTGATGGTTACACATCACATTTTCATGAATATTGGGTCCTATTTGAACATTTCTGTGCATAATGTGTAATATCCACCTTAGGTGGTTCTCGCTAACCAAAAAGTTTGAAAATCTTAAATTTTACTCAAAAAGAACACTTTTGGAAATAAAAAATATTGTTATTTAAATACCACACACCCCATATATTTGCATGATTTCATAGGTGTAATATACCTATAATATATAAAATTCGTAGTGAAGCAAATCTCTAGATGCTAATGATATCACTAAAATGTCACATTTAGGCAATAGCCACAGTGAAATAGGGTATGGCTTAACTTTTTTCTTGAGTTTATTAATTTTACTCATAGTAGACAGAAGGCAATATGCAACCCGCTGAACGTAGGGCAACAATTTTCTTTCCTCTCTCATAGCCGTGTATTAGCATATAGTTACAAGTCAAGACATGATATCAAGATCATGCAGCACCATGGATAAATAAAAAACCTTCTATCATAATATCATGTTCGTTTCATCAATTATAGCACACTAGAGCAGGGACATAACCCCGTGAGCGATATTAGACCTAGACCCATGGCTGATGAACAATGCCCCAGGTACACAGACATGTGTAGTATAGCTCAAAATTACAGAGTAAAAACATTATTATCTTGGCATATAAAGGAGAGTTGTTCTGGCAAGCTTCTGTACAAATTCCCAATTCTCTTAATGTATGAGAAAGTACTTTGATAGAGGTCAGAATATTGATAGAATGACCCTCTGTGCACACTGTCAGAGTTATCTAAATCATGTTACAGTGATTAATGTCTTCGCGGTATTGCAATATTGTCTAATTTATTGACCCATACCGTGTACTAACGGACAACCAAGATGATATACAGAAGAATAACCTACGCATTACACCAAAAACATGAGCAATTCGGTTGTTTTTACATATAACATAATTCTGCGAAAATACCGTCATTATGTGTAAAATTATTTGGAAAATCTAAAAAATATGTGTGTTTATTTCATTAACCTTTTAATCCAAAGGAATTTGAAAATCTCGTAATAGTACGCAACTTCAGAGGTTTACAGTTTCGAAAAAGATAATTTGAACTCATACATTTTTAATTATAATTCCTCCCTTAACATTAATACCATTTTCCATCAACACTGGCAGATGTATAAATGTTAAGAAGAGCATGATAAATATACAAATGACAAAGTCTACAGTACATTAATAGAGCTCTTAATATTTAGTTGTTTAATTAGACAAAATTTAACATCCACAAAGCCACACCTCTTTCCACCCTGGTGAGCCAGCATTCATGTCAATTTGTAAAAATAGTCTTAACAACGCATTCATCGAGACTGGCAAACGACGCATTAATTCAGACTTCCTGAACACACGCAAGTCCAGACTTCCTAAGAGCTCAGAAGACCGACCTACATCCTGATGCACCAAGCCAGACTTCCTGATGCTCAAAGAATTCAGCAGTCCTGATAAAGTATCACTGGTTTACCTATATTTAATAAAAGAAAGGAAAAGGCAAGATTCGAGTTAATGGAAGTAGGTGTCAGCAGCGCATCCAATATTGATTGTCTTATTACATGTGTATAAAATTTATTATACTCACCCACGTTAAATACGAATCTTTAGGTGTTATGGAAAAAATCTGGTTTGTTACATAAGTGAGGGAGTGAGAAGAAAATACCTGACTTATGCTGATTTGAACTGATAATGCCGAACATGGAAAGTCAAGTTGAACTACCCCACATCTGATGTTGACATTTACATAATTATCACAAACCAAAAGATAGAGAGAAGTCAGGGACCAACTAATGTCACTAAGTATGACGTATTACTAACCAAATCAGTCCAATGGACCACAGACCAGACTGGGTATAAACCACTCACATATTATTGTTAGTTATAAGTCTGGGTTAACACTGGTCCTTTGCAAAGCTAGCCCGTAGTTAACATGACAAAGAAATTAGCCTCACTTATAAGGATGGAGTAAACACTGTCTAAAGTGAAAACATCGAGTCTGGGGAGATAGTTGATTTTCGTCCATTCACACCAAATTCCAAATGACAAGGGACAGCCTACAGAGGTCACGCAGTGCTAAATCTGCGACAATGGATCGTGATTTCGATTGAGATGATGAGATGGTGGAGATGTGAGTGCCATAGAGACTATCCAGAGTCAATCACCAGAGAGACTATCCAGAGTCAATCGCCATAGAGACTGTTCAGAGTCAGTCACGCAGGAGGAACTATCATGAGCACCATGAGCAGATGAACTTTAAGGTGGTTTTTTTTGCTAGAGAAGATCAGAGGCTTCATAACGGTTACACTGACAATCAATCCAGATGCAACTCGATTGAATCTAATGACCTGCCAGCACAGTTATCCGCCTCACCTAACTATGATACACTTGTCTGCAACACATTTTATCAGCGACGGCTGCTCATCACTAAAAATCAGGTGAGAAATGAATAACCTGACTAACATGAATTTTACAACTGGCATGTGATCACAAATTCAGAATTTTTTTAATAATACCATATAAGTTGTAGCAGTATAGGTCATAACAGGTCCTACCCACGCTCTTGCTGCCATCATTTGTAAACCCTTCTCTCTCAGGGAGTCAAATCTATCACAATAGATGTCATAATGACTTTACAATGAATACTTACCGGTACTGTTAGGTAATTACTATTTATGTCTTACCATCATTACTGAATATATTGATTCGAGGCAAAAAAAGTCGGCTGAGGGTGATCATCCGAAAAAAGTGATAGTGTACTATGATAATGTTATTAGATTCGGTTCTCCGCATCGCTAGCAGTCTCATCTTGTGGGTAGGATTAATACATCACTCCCGATTCAGTGTGACACTGCTTTCGAGAAGACTTTTGGAATGTAATCATGCTGAGAGGATTATGCACTACGCAGTTCCAATATTCACGACTAGATTGATTCCTGATGCTGAAAGAAATGAGCAGCACCTTATCGAGAGTGTCTTCAAAACAGAAACCATCTATTTATAAATAAATTCAACAATTCAATAAAGAAAATCAACAAAATAAAGGTATGGGAGTATTGACCAATATTAGCTAATTAATGGTCTCATACATTTGGGTTAAGTGCCGACAAACATTACAGAAAAATTTACAAGGGTGGTTCCCAACCATTTGGTTTATGAGTCCCGCATATTAACCACTTGGCTAATTTTAAGTGATGTAAGGGTGCTCGATATTCATATCAGTTATAATGTTGTTAAAACTGAGTGATAGTATACTCTGACAAGCAGGGTCCCAAACCATTTGGGTGATGAGTCTGGCATCTTGATGAATAATAACCACTTGTTTTTATGTTAATCGTGTAATGCTGGAGAATATTCATATTCCAGTCATGGTGTTGTTTTGAGTGAGCCAGTATGATTCATGGTTGAAGAGAAAGTGAGAGAAACACCATATAATGTACGCATGATCACTGTTCATCTTCCTTAACCTCTCCTATTTCATCTGATCAATACATGGTATGAATTACATGGCATAGATGTCACCCAGTCGGTCACCCATTATTTCCTCCAAGAATATTTAGGTGACAATGTAGATGATGATTGAATCTGTCTACCCACCCGCGTGTCCTGTGACACGCACTCAACATGTACTTATATAACTTACATATAGGGCTTTTGCACCCTTTGGGCAATAATATTAAATACTCCTTGACTATAAACAGCTCTGAAAAGCTGTTTGGCTTGTGTAAAAACTAACTGTCATGCTGACGAGTCAAACAGAGAAAAGAAATTGCCTCAAAGCTTTCAGAATCACGAGATAACAGCAATGATGCAATTATGATCTGACCCACTTTTTGAGAAACAGGATGCAATTTCACTGATTACTTGGACATGCCCTACATTTAAACAATCCGAAAATAGTTTCCTCAATGAGCAAACACACTCTGGGGATCTGGCGGTCACTTGCAATATACACTTAAGAAAATTTCTTTTGCCACGTAAGAATAGGAGCTATATTGTTACATCAATCGTAAATGGTTGAAGAATCCTCAAGAGTGGCTATGAAACTCTGGTTATATTAAGAAAAAAATGTGTATACAAAAGAAGCAATTTTTCATTATAATGGCATATAAGCCTCCATAGTGGACAGAGACATATTGTAAAAGTTATAAATGTGTGATGGGAAAATTATTGTGAGAAGACATATTATGAGTGAATTAATGAAATAAGAAAAGTAGTGCTAAATGCTGTTCTAACTGCATAAAGAGCAGTAAACATATCTCAATTATTTCTCATTCATTGGAGAGTAATATATACCAAATGACTGCATAAACAGTAGCAATAGTAGCTATAGTATTGACTTTAACGTTAATCATCAGCATAAACACTTATATAAACTGCAGGTATTTACGGGCCATATCAAGTAGTGATAAGAGGGAGTGACATAAAATGCCGCTGTTGAGATCTGAGGAATACTTCACCAATCCTCCAGCTGTATACCTTGGTGAGATATGTTATGTGGAATGCTTTTAGCCAAGTAGCAAGTTTACATGTGGCAGTAAGGGGAAATAGGGATGAGTGGGAGAAATGGGTGTGAATACTGGCACCCGTAACAGACCCGCCTGCCTCCGCTCCTGTCATCAGTCATCATCGGGATTGTACAAAGTTCAGAATAGCCTTGCTGTTAGGGTTGACTTTAATGAATTTTCAAATAAATAAATCGTCTTTTGAAAAGCTGCGTCGAGGATTTTAAAATGCCACATGTCACACTAGATTATATTTTGATATGTCAAAAAAATGTTACCTCGAATAGCACACATGTTCAATTGATTCCTTTCAGTATTGTTGGGTTTCTAGACATGTCTGTGTGAACTGAAACCATATTAAACATGGCGGATGACTGCAAGTATGAATACTGATGTGATGAAGATATTTAAAATGACTAGAATAACACGGCAAATTAGATGTCACTACTCTAGAATGTCCATAATAAATGCAACATCATAGGCTAAGGATATGTGAGGAGTAATTGAGGTTCTGCGCGTTCCTGCCACTTTTGGAGTATTGTTAAATGCGGCAAAGGATTGTACTCACACATGACTATTATTGCCTCAAAATGAGTGTCTAATTCGTAAAAATAACAACTGCATTAATAGGCTCAAACTTAATTATATCCACCATATTGGTTATACCACTGAGGACACTCTGTCCTGCATGCTCCAATAAAAATTACACTAAAAATTTGTTAAAAAGATCAGCGGACTTGAAGAAACTGCGCAGAGTATGCCAAGAGCTTATGTGTCTATTGTTAGCTCACCTGATTGAATGTTGTGATGAGCTGTACTATTCAGATGGTGTCCATCATTTGTCAATCCGTCCATCTCCCATAATTAATACTTTCTTCAAAAATCCATGTAGTAAAGAACCATGTAGTGTAAAGTTTTGCCATTTGGCAGACTGTACTGTACGTTAATTGGTCTTAATCAGATTTGTTTAGGGCTTTGTCATCAGAAGAATTGGAGGTAATTTCTGCCGATGTTTTTATTTTTCCTCAAGAAAGCTTAAAAACTTTGATCGCAAAGGTTTCCCACTTGGTAGATGTTCTTGGGTTGGTCTCATTTAGATTTTGGTGCTGTGAACTATTGCCATGTGCCTGCCATGGCGCATTGTCCTAAAACAATTGGCGTTAGATGGTCTATAATAAAAAAGTCGTATTCAATTAAAATATTGAATACCAAAATGAGTTTTAAAAGCGGGTATAGAGAATACATCGACAAATTTAATAGGCTACAAAAAACAGTGACATTATAGCAATTATACCGATAAGATCAATATACTAGACTATACTTTAAATCGTCAAAAAATATAGATCAAATATATAATTATAAGGTTATTTAGATGAAAACAGAATTAGGGTGGGTGAGGTAAGCATTCGGGTATTGGGTCAAGTAGTTGGTGGACATAATCGTGGAGATATATGTTTATAACAACAGATATGTCTGTGTCTCAGGAAGCACTGCCTTCATCCACAATTCTTCCGCTTTTCATACTGTACAAGTTTCTCTCTCAACCAGGTATTTCCAATTTCTCTACAGGGAGGCAGTAACCCGCCTCATTCCCCAATAAATATAACTTCAAATGTAACAGAATCTCCCACTCCCAAAATCGAAAAAATTTGAACGAAGTGATTGGGCGTGAAGAGACCGTTACGTATGGAGTGTTTGTTTCCATGCAGGTCCTCGGAATTAACGGCAGGTGATCGCACTAGTTCACTGCACCCAGATTTATTTGGGAGAGCATCCTTCTACTCAATTAATTTTTTTGTTCTTTTTCATATTATTATATTTTTCTATTTTTGTTGCTTCCATGCAGGTCCTGGGAAGTAACAGCGGGTGATCGGCGGGCTCTTGCACTAATTCACTGCACCCAGATTCATTCGGGAGAGCTTTTTGGTTCTTTTTCATATTGTATTTTTCTATTTTTGATTCCAATTTTATGCCTCTTTGGCATCCTATTTATGTAGGTGTGTATAAATAGGATAACTACAAAGATCGTTGCGTGAGCTATAGGGACTCTGCACTAACTAGCTCAGATGTCTGCTAATGAATGTGTACCATTGTTAGTTAAGAATAGGCTGATTACCGAGGTAATAGTTGCCTAGGCCGTTCTTGGTTCTTTACTAAGCTAACCTATAAATGCTGTTAACATAACAAATTGATTGGCTCATATAAGGGGTAGTTCCTACAGTGAAAAACCGGACACCGACAATAGACCTCCCCGAAACATCTACAGAAAATGGAATGACGACATGGTGGGGATGTAGGCGACATCGAGATCACCGATGGAGTATCTGAAGCACAGCCATATCAGATGGAAAAAGCCTTAAAAGAACCACACTGCTAGGACTACCCAGACCCCCATGGGCACAGGTGTTTAAGGCGCTTTCTGCCCAAAAAAATGCCACAGGCTATAGCGGGAATAAAACCAAAGATTCATAGTCAAACACTTTAACTGCTATGTTAACTGTTCCCGCGATGTATACCATAACAATCACTGTGCGTTAATATTGATTTTATTGGTACAACGTACATAACTGTTGATTATGTACCATTACATGATAGTTATGTCTTACATTTGTCTTGGATACAGCCTGTTCGAGTTAAGTATTTCATTAGGTATCTTAGTGGCATCTGGTGTCTATTGTACTGAGTCAAGGTTAAAGGCAAAATATTGACTGAATAACGCAGTTAAAATTTAGACAATGAGATTCTCTACTGCAGAGGGATGATCTCATACAAGTGAAAACCCAATATATTTATTATAGATCAACCAAATGTAGCCTAAATTATACGTGAAAATTTTAGAGCTTGTAGCTTGACCTGAAAGTTGTTTGGCATTCACTAGCATGTTATAACAATATACTGAACATTGATCACCAAAAAAGTATGGTAAAACTAATTGTTCATGTACAAACGATACCTAATCTGCAAGTTAACAGGTCTCCCTGCAGCAAAGTTATGAAAGGAAATCCCTGCATATACTCCCTACTACATCTACCTTTGTCACTTAGTGTTTATTCTCTGCCTGTAGGAATCTCTCTGGCTACCTGTTGCTATTTTTACTACATTTTTGTAGTCTCAATTTCTTTAAACCATTTTTATAGTTGTCAAACTCTGTCTGTTCCTTGTCTGCACACCTTTGTTTTTTCTCTGACTTCACTCCGAATCCAGCTTTAATCTTTTCCTTGGTCTTCTATACCCTTCACCCTTCATGACTTGTTTTTTATATGCTTTTCATGTGTTTTCTTTGTGTTTCCTGTATTTATTTGGTCAAGAATATGTGTTCGATACACCTACCAGCCCATTGCACCGAACAAAGTACACTCGATACAGGAAAGCTCATCTTAATCACTATAGCAGCTAATCAAAGCGATGTTATTGATCGATAGATCAATTCCTTTAAAAGTAAAAAGGCACAGTTAAAAATAGACAATGATTTCATTAGATGACCTGTACATTGCAGAGGACAGGTATCTAGCATCCAAACAAAAATAACACTTACTTAACCCTTACCTCACTGACGTCTGTATATGACATTATTATTGCAATACAATTCTGTGACAATAGAGTGCTAAGGGTTAAGAAGTAATTGATCAACTGTTGTCTGTTCTAACGTATGGGCTCCTCATTCCTCAAGGCTAACCCTGATTTAAAAAGCAAGAGAAAATGGTAATTGAAGGCTTTAAGACATTCCATTTTACTTATATTATCTATATTGTGAGTTTTAGGAAGTTATACTATCTTCAAGATAGAATTATTAATCATATTATAATTAAGTTATACTTTTGAATAACGAGAGTTGGACAACTATAGCACTGTGAAATGTCCCAATTACTTAAAGATGAAACACTTCATTAAATATTAGAAGTATTTGTATTGGTTTTATAAATTAAGAAAATTTCGAAAAAATACAAGGGTTACTAAGACCTTAAGACCTTTTAAGAGCAATATTATAATAGAATTTATCCATTAAAGATCTATCCATAGGTAGAATATGCGTCAGGCTTATGGAATGAAATGCTTCAGTGTATGAAAATGATAATATAGCAGATACGAGTTATATCCTTTTTGCACTAAAAATATATACTTTAGCAACATAATATAATAAAAAATCCTAAAATTTTAGTTCGTGCTGATATAACTGTATGAAGGAGAATAAACGTGTCGTTTAAAGCACAATTTCTAATGAAATAATTACTGTATATGCCTGCCCAGACTCAGTGGTTTTGTCACTACGGTGGTTTCCCCCACCTTTTATAATTGAGTCTAATCCGTTTGTCATGTTAACTGGATAGGCCAACATTATAAAGGGTCAGGAATGGCTTACACTATGATTCCTTCGGTAATCATGCTATTTTTAACTAGCTACAGTCTATGTAAATTCTACATATGAATGATGAATTGATGTCCCACAATTCGGAGAATCATAAAGGCGAGCTCGAAATAATCTTTCCCAGTGAGAATTGCAACACATAATAAAATAATTTCCGGAGAAGCCGGATAAAAATACATGTAATCACGCTTGTTGAAATGAAAAACATCTTATCGGTGATTTCGTCTGTGTAATAGTGTGACTACGTGGAAGTTCTTACAGTAAATGCAATGAAATGTAAGTTGAGTCTTATTCCAATAAGCACCGGCCATTCCATTCAACAACGACAGAAAGTATGGTATCAAGAAAGGATTTTGACAAATGAAAACAGATCAAAATCATTCGTAGATGGAATCTCCAATGAAATCAATGGACACTAAGCAGGTTAAGTTAAGAATTGCCCATGGGAGTCTTGGTAGTTGACAGCCTGAGGAATGGTGGTATTTGGGACCAGGGGCGTATGTGGACAATAATCAAGTATCTGTCTCGGTCATTTGTGTTAAATGGTCCCTCGATAAACAAAGATTAACCCAAGATTTCATATCAGGTGTGATAAGTTGGTAGTAGTAGAAGGTAAAAATATGTCATTGATCTGAGTTGAGACTAAGTTCTGTTACTTCTTGAATAAAAATCAGTTTAATTTATGCGCTGATGATAATTTGCACATCTCCAATAGAAAATATAGATAATATCTAGAAACTAGACTCGATCACCTTTTTTTGCCTCTCTACATTAAATATCTCCCGATATAAATATAGCTTCAAAATAATGATTATGGTAATGTCTTTGTCGAGAACAAATCTCATACAAGTATCTCAATTGCCCTGTACAATAAAAACAGCACATTATCCTAAAATGTACGTTTCCGACCATGTAGATCATTTATCATTATCAACGAGAAACTCAATTCAAAGGAACATTGAATTGTAGGGTAACGCATTACGGCTTTACCACTTGTCCACTGGATATACACATAACAATGTCAGCCGAGCGTTACATAAGCATGATCTAATTATACGGATGTAGGAGTACAGTACAAAAAATGTTCAAAAGGACCGGCAATTTCCCGACACAAGAGCGACATCAGTGGGCGCAAGACGGGCTTTGGGCAGCGCTCTCAGCAATAGGAAAGCCACGAGAGGATGGCATAGGATACGTCTCTTGACTACTAATTCATAGTGTAGCTATGGTGACACATACAAATGGTAACTATATATGGACACATTGGGGAAGAGTGTCATCAAACGGATTTACCTAAGTCAGTGAGCCATCAACAGCAATGTGATGAAATTCCCCACTTTTGTCCTTGCAATGAATGGATAATGTAATCGGTGTTCTGCGATGTGCTAGAAATGTCAAGACACTGAACAAGTTCGCGAGCGTAGCATTATTTCCCGCTTTTCCGTACGATATATAAATGTCATGCTTCACTTAGAACTATCATTATTTTTGCACAATATGTGAAAAATACATGGAAAAAATACACACAGTGTTTACTCCTTAAAATAAAATCTTATTTTAATAACTACGAGACAGACTTACATGAGATACCACCTCCACATTACAGAAATTTAGTGTAAACTGCAATGAAACATTGGAATTACTGTTGGAGACGTATGACATACCATAGACAATGAATTTTATTGAAACCCCGACATTTCTTACATCCGGAATTATTTTGTTATAAGTTTTTCCCACCCATATTTTCCCCCAAAATTAAAGATTTACTGAGACAAACTCACAAGATGCCATGCACTACTTGAAAGGTTTTTTTATTAATATGAGACAAAGACACTATAATCAATATTACACTGTAGTCAAGACACTGCAGTCAAGAAGACACTGCAGAGAAGAAGATGCTATGGTCAAGAAGAGAGGGCAGTTCAGAAGACACTACAGTCAAGAAAGTGCAGCTAAGAAAATACCACAGTCAAGTATACACTATAGTCGAGAAAAAACTATAGCCAAGTAGACACTAGTCAAGAAAAAAACTGCAGTTAAGAAGATAACGCAGTCAAGAAGCAACTGCAGTCAAGTTTTACTGATACAAGCTCACAAGATGCCATACACTACTTGAGAATTTTTTCAATATCAGAAGAAAAACATTACAGTCAAGATAACACTGTATTCAAGACAATGCAGTGAAGAAGACACTGCAGTGAAGAAGACACTATAGTCAAGAAGAACTGAATCAAGAAGATACTGTAGTCAAGGAGATACTGCAGTCAAGGAGACACTGCAGTCAATGAGACATACCAATCAAGGAGACACTGTAGTCAAGAAGAACTGTGATCAAGAAGACACTTCAGTCAAAAAGAAACTGCAGTCAAAAAGATATGGCAGTCAAAGGGATGCTGTTGTTCAGGAGACATCAATAAGACACTGCAGTCAAGGAGACACAGCAGTCAAGGAAATACTGAAATTAAAAACACTACAGTCAAAAAGACACTGCAGTCAAAAAAAAACATTACAGTGTAGAAGACACTGCAGTTAAAAAACGCTACTGTGACGAAGGCACTACAGTCAAGAAGACATTACAGTGAAGAAGACACTACAGTCATGAAGACACTACAGATAGTACACGTGGAACATCTGGTAGATTGTTATCTCCTCTGTAGTTTTAGTAACTTAGTGTGAAGGTATGTATGCTGATATGATCAAAACATTAGGGAAAATGACCCTGCATTATCCAATGGTGACCTAAGGAATGATTACCTTGTAGCCAGCCGCTTTCTAACTACCGAACTGCTAGCTAGTGCTAGTAGAAATGGGCTAATCATTTTTGAATCAATGAGAAAACTTGAGTAATGAGTGCAAAACCTCTAAGAAATTCTATTTCACATATATCGTCTTTATTTTTGGTAATATTTGCAGCTTTATTATAGATACAAAAATTAACTTATAGCTTTGAATTTTGTGATTTAGACAACCATTGCAGTAGGAATAACCCGTGATTACACAATACACCGAGTGTGGGTTTACCCCCTCTTGCAGGGCGGCGCTCATTTTCTCTTGTGGAACTCTCACGACATTGCAGGATTACGCACGTATTATGGAATGGCACGAGCATTGAGTCTGGATGTACGCGCTCCAACCGTAACAGTCAATTACAGCGCAAGTGGGTATACTGGCTGTGATTACTTTAATTTGCTGCCTACCGAGGGGAAAACTGGTTATCAAACTGTCGCTAGTTCTAACTAAGTTAATTAGGAGCTATCCCACGGTTGACCTAGGTGACACGAGTGCGGGGCGAGGGGTAATGCCAACGTCGGTGTCACAAACACTTATGGAATCCATCACATATACTGACTCGGACGGCGAGATAAACACACCGAATGGTCATTGGTCATTTATATGGATGTATGATCGAGTCTACATTAGCCTTGACCTTGGTAGTTACCATATTACTGATTACAGCGTGGAACTGGAGTTGCTTGTGAAGAGCAACACAGATGAAAGGAACTTGACAATTTGAAGAAAATTATGGCCACTAGTTTTGTGAGCTAATGGACATCTGATAGTATTGCATAGCCATGGTAAATCTATGATAATAAACGATTAGTTACTATAGACAAGAAGCAGGCAGAATGATCTGTAGGAGATGAGAAATTCACAGAAGAAAAGATAAGCCTTAAAATGAAATTTTATTTATTTATAGTGCCCTTTTAACACATGGCTGTGAAAGACACTTAAAAAATTTACGGTTACCACGATTAACTAGAAATACAAGGAATACAGTTCAAGAATTGAACTGGGTAGTAAATGAGTCGAAAATAAATGAGACATACAGTTAAAGTCAATGTATGCACAATGGAGTCTCTTTTTCCTTGACCAATAAAATTGAAGGAGCCAAAGAGTGAGACGCGGACCTCAGATATTGAGAGGGCATGTGACTAGAAATCATGTTGTTGATGTACACAGAGCCGGAGTGGTGCATGGCTTTGTGAACCAAAGTCAGCACCTTGTACACGATCCTTGGTGACACATGCAGGCAGTGTAGATCAACCAGACTAGAGGAGATCCGAGAGAATTCTTAAAGCTGCTAGATCACACGAGCTGCAGTGTACTGAACTAACTGTAATCGGTGGATGAGATAGGAGAGGATACACACCAGTAAAGAGTTACAGTGGTCGAGACAAGATAGAATCAATGAGCAAACAAGCAGTATTCTGGGGAATCTACAGTCTGATGCGTCTAATAAGCTTACAAGTCACACTAAGTAGGCCACTGGCACTATTTATATTATCCACCAACCCATTCTTGAATACTTTTCATACAAATATCAATAAGAAAAACATAAATTAATTGAATCAGTCAAAAATTCGATGCAATCCTCAACTCTAATAAGACTATTATCGCCGTTGCCATAATGTAATGGGCATCAGTATATGTTTCACTTAAATTAATTGAATCTGTGATAGCCTCTTAGGGCGGCATCAACATACAAAGGGAAAAACTGTGACATAATCCGCATTGTCTATATTAAAAATTCGAAGATCAATGCTAAAAATTGATGACAAAAATTGTAAGCGTTTGCAAAACGACAAAATATCAGTATTGTTTTTTTAAGATAGCATTCTACTAGAAATATAGCTCAAGGAAATTGGAATGACAAACATACTAATGGGTTCACAGTCACAAACCAAGGTATATGAGACCTTAACTTGTGATATAAAAGGGCTGTATATGTAAAAAAATCACATTTTAGTTTGATTGACTAATTGACAGTAAAGTGCTGTTTTTTCATTGAGGCAAATGACTAACATAACAAGAATTTATAAACATATGGTGATAAAAATAGAGATCTTAATTTATAAAGGGAATTTGGTACAAAATTACAGTAGGAAGATATATCTGGAGCTGAACAGATTATCTACAGACTGTAATATCACGCCAACGGATTATTTTATGGCTTTATTGCAGTGCAAAGGTAAATGTTCATAAGTCCGAATGTGGTATCTCAACTATCTCACAGCAAGTCTGTATTGTAGTTTATTACAGTAAAAGCAGATGACATATTGGAAAATGTAGAAACTCTCTGTCGATCATTATATTCACCAGTCATTCTTTTTTCCTCACTCGTGACTACCACACAGTTAATGCAGTCATTAAGGCACTTCTGTTAAATAACAATAATAAATCAATGAATACATAATAAGCCGTTTGGGGGACGGGATATGACTTGTCAGATGAACGAAACACATTACGTGTGTGCCAAAGCAAATGGTGATATTACTGCGGCCAGACGTGAAATCACGATAATTCCGTGGTTGGTTTTTGGCTATAGGCATAATTGTGCCCTAACAAGATAATAATATATATAGACATCATGTCATGGTCATGAAATCAGTACCGGCATCCCTTGTAGCTATACAGTGGATCATACTACATCAATGTCCTCCATGCCGGGCATCTCGCTCAGTGTGCAATAAGTGGATGAGAAAGACGCAAATTCACCGAGAATTACACAGAACTAGGTCAGTTGGATAGATCCAGCGTAATATTAGGCGGGCAAAAACTGCCGAAGGGTTCAATGCCGAAGTTGCTGTCTTTAACTAAACACATGCGTAACTAATGAAATATGATATTAACTTAATTTGAAGCATTTGCAAGATTTCAAAAGACACGTCGCGCGTGAAATTGGATGCAGCATCAATTTCTCAGCAATGCTTTAATCAAAATATGTAACAACATATACTACTCAAAACTTCTTAAGGATCACCCATATAATATAAGATAATACACTAAAATATATGCATAATACATTAAGAATACAAATGTAATTGATTTGCTAGAGAGCATGGGTCTTGTTGACGAGTGAAGAGTACATGTTTCACATGTTGACCACTGAAGCCTATAGTAAGGCTAGCCCATACACAAGTACTAACATTTTACTATACATTAGCTCAGTTTGCAAATTTGACAGACTATTCACACTGAATTTCTAATATTAGAAGTAGTGTTTTAGTGCTTGTTAGGTAAACCTCTATCTATCTGAATGCCTCCAATACAAAATCATTGCCATTTGACGTGAAAAGATCAGAGTAGAGGGATAGGCATGATCAAGGCTGGCATACCTTGCAAAGAAATCTGAGAGATGCATCAGGAGTTCGTTCATCCACCCAAACCATCAGGAATAGGCTCCATGAATCAGGATTGAGGGCTTGCCGACCAGCTATACGCATCGCACTCACTCCACAGCACAGACAACATCGATATGACAGGTGTCGAGAACATGTCACCTGGACCCAAGTCCAGTGGAGTACTGTACTCTTCGCAGACTTCACTGATGGTCCTGTTCAGGTGTGGACGCTATTCAGATGCTACACCTGTTGAACATGACCGATATGGTGGCATCTCAGTCATGGTCTGAGGGGGCATCACTACCGTGCGTCGTACGGACCTCCATGCCATTGAAAACGGCACGCGAAATGGCGTCAGTTACCGTGATGAAATCCTCGACATGTTTGTGAGGCCACAGGCTGTTGATATTGGTCGACTTTGTTCTGATGGATGATAATGCCTGTCCTCATCATGAATGAGTACCTTAGGGATGAAGGAATCAACAGAATAGACTGGCCAGCTCGCTCACCTGATCTCATTCCCATTGAGCATGCATGGGACATGTTGCAGGCTGTCATCTCTGCCTACAATGTTAATGACCAACCCGGCACGATGCAACAGCGCATCCCTGAGCGATATGTATATATCCATCCGTATATTATGTCTGCATGTGTATGTGCATGTACATGTGCATGTATTTGACATGTTATATTACATGGTTTACACAGAATAATTGATGAACACAACCTACCATACTTACAACTTGAAGGTTAAAACTGTAACGAAAGGGACACATTCAATAAGTCTTAGACGTCAAGCAGGCATCTCCTTTCAACTTCTACGTACAATATGCCATGTTATTTTCTTTATTACTAAATATTTTCTATAGTTTTTCTTTACTGTATATATTACTATAACAGCATTATGGTATGTGATTATTGTGTGATTATTGTATATTGCGTTGAAAAAATCTTCTGAATTGAATTGAGAGAAATGAACATTCGGAGTGGAAGTCCTGGGCACGTTTCACCAGCAGTAATGCAGAGTGATTTCTTCTGATTCACTAAATTTCGCAGTCAGAGTCATGAAAGATGGTTTTTTAATCTTGTTGCTCGGTGACTGATAACGATTTTTGGTTGTAGTGGCACAATTAATTGTTGGAGGAAAGCCTTAATGTGACAGATATCAGCGTATTAACTAGTAGTTTAAGTATATGTAATTATATTTGGTTTTATTATAAGGCGTTATTAACCCTCTCCACGCTGACAACTGCACACCACATTACTCAGGCAATACAATTATGTGAGAACAGGGTGCTAAGGGTTAACAGCCAACAGACTGATAAATTCCATGGTTTTTGGAATAAATACAAATACTGACCTATAAAATCCATGAATATCCCAGAGTTGTATAATTCTAATTGTAAATGTGGTAAAAAACACTAGCTACATAAGGAGCTTAAGCCGAGGTACGAAATGAAATGATGTGTGTATATATATATATATATATATATTTGTGTGTGTGTAATTAATTACTTTATTTAGTGTACTGTTAATTAGTCTAGCTGCCAAACACACTCAACGTGAGTGAGTAGAGTGTGATTGACCAAACCTTATCATCTTATAGTTAGTCTACTTATTTATAATATGCACATATACATGGAGGTAGGCTGGAGAGTTCGTAGGCTGATGACCATTATACTGTTTCCAAATGAGATCGTTTGGTGGTCATTTTTCAATATAGTCCCCCTTATGCTCTACACCAGGTATACGCCCAACGATGTTGCCCCGTTTGGAAACTCGTGGTATAGGAGCCCACACCTTGATCACAGAAAACTGCTCGACGGTACTTATGATATCATCATTGGTTCGATATTATTTGCCAGCTGAATGTGGATAATGCTGGGGCGTTATCCCCTAATGTATCCACCATAACAGCACGGATGCCCTTGGGGCTGAATCTTTCATAGCTGGATATTTGATAACATCACGGTGCCAAATTCTGTCCATATTGGTCTGAGGCTATATATATGAGGTAAGACTGCACGAATGATGAATAAATGTGAGTACAGTGGGAACAACTGTACGCATGGTCGCCACAATCACTCGCCTTGCTATATGAAGTTTCATCCGTCTAGCTTGGGTCGTCTTGGTGAGCGTATGAACTTTTCAGCCCACACTCGTGGTATACGTATTACATATTATCAAAGTATCAATAAGGTACACACTACCAGAAATATTCACAGAAATATATCGAGTCAAATCTGCCCGAACGGCCACCTGTATTAAGCGGGCACCTGTCGTAACGGTCACTTCAAATTCCTCCCGACATGTACACTAG
>WURV02056675.1:0-21686 GCA_011762755.2 Epimenia babai | reverse complement strand
AAGAAAATATATTTATGCATTTTATTGTTTTCATCAAAAATTCTTAATTCAAAATACTTTTTATTTTTATCAATTTTTTCAAATGAAATATTTTGAGCATGCATTGAAGCTAAAATGGTTAAATAATCATTTAACTTATCAACGCTCACATCAAAAACATTTTCCCTTGGTGAAAAATTCCACACATTATCTTTTGATTTAAGCATTGAAAATTTTGTTGATTTTTTATCGTCATCATAGTCATAGAGATCAACCCGCTTCACTTCTCGATTTAAATCAAAAACGCGTGTATCAGCAAAGTAAAATTGGGATATTTTTGTATTTGCTTCACTATTAAAAATACCGCTACTCTTTAATAGGTTTTGATTAATCGCAAAAATCTTATCTTTGCCCACTTCTCTTATGAAATTAATAAATTCTGTTTGCTTTCCACCTAAATAAAAAAATTTGGTTTTGCCATTCTGCAAAATAATTTCAAACATTAATGCATCTTGATCACTAATATAAAAATCCTGATATAAGTCTTCTCCAGCACCTCTAAACTCACCTTCAATATCTGCGAGTTGACCTGCAAGCATTGCTATTTTTTCTGGGTCAGCTAAGACTCCCTTAAAACTCTTTAGAATCCAACGATCTTCCTCTTTTTCTAAATTTATTTCTTCATTAAATTTACTCTGAATAATATTAATTTTTGTAATTGAATCTGGAGTTATTTTTAAATGATAATTCTTTTGAATCGTTGGCGTATCTTTTTGAATTGAACTAAATTGTTTATATGAAAACAAACCAACAAGAATTAAAAAAACTAAAATAAGAATCATAAGTTGCTTAAATTTCATAAACTGAACTAACCTTTTGAAGTTCCTGCTGCAAGGTTTTTTAAATATTTTCTTTTAATAGTTGTTTTTCTAAAAATTCGAAACAAACTTAAAATAAAAACAAGCAGAGGAATAAAAAAGACAATTAAAATTCTCCACATTAATTTTTCATTACGTGAAATTTTAGGAATTGATCTGTCTTTAATATCTTTTGACCTAATATCTACAAGCTCTTCTCCAAAAGATAATGCATCCATAATATTAAAAAACAAAGTCAAATGACCTCCACCTTTTATCAAATTTCTTTTAAACATTGTTGCAGCTCCCATCAAAACTAACTTTCCAGGTTTTAAATCATAAGCTATTTCTTCTTCTACACTCTGCCCATCCCATGAAGATATTTCTTTTTCTTCAAAAAGATTTTGAAACTGACCTTTCGCTATAATGCCAAGAGGAAATGGTCCTTTCTTTAAAATATCACTTCTAAGTAAATATTCTTTTTCAAAGGGTTCTTTTGTAAAAGGAATTTTCCAAGAATTTTTTCCTGAATCAAATAATACTTTAACTTCTACATTTAATTTATCTTGATTTAACTCAATGGCTGTTCCCCACAAATAAAACAAAGCATCAACATTTTTTACAATCGTCGAATCTGAATTCATTTGAAATGCTGGAATAAGGCCATGAATAGGTAATTGAACCGGTATCGGTAAATCAAATAATCCACCACCGCTTACTTTAATTATTTCGCTATCTTCAATGCCCAAAAAGTCTTCACTCACTTTAAACCCCCAACCTTCTAGTAAATCATTAAAGTTTGGAGTCTTCACTTCAGCATCTATCTGCAAACTTGCACCAACGGGGCTATAATTAAAGTCATAATTTTGAACAGCCATAAAAACGGCTCCACCTCCAGATAAAAATTTATTAATTTCAAATTTTTGGCGATCCGTCAGTTGTCCTGGTTCTAAAATAAGTAATGTTGTGTACTCTTCTGTTAAAGGTTGATTTTCAGTAAGTTTAATTCTCTCAATTTCATAACCTTCATAAAGAAGAGCTCTTTCAATCACATCATAGTGATCAATTTTTTCAAGTTGCATATTCCCCGCTTCGCTTAGTTGTGTAAGCAAATCAACCATATCCGGATTTATTTCAAATTGTTCATAAGGTGCAAAAATAGCAACCTTGGGTTTCTTTTCAAATGTCATTCGATAAAGCTTTGAAATGATTCTGTATTCAAGGTTAGGAATATCCTGAGGGTAAATTCTCGGAACAATATCTTCCGGTTTATCTTTATAAGCCAAACTCATTGCTGAATAAATAAGTCTAAAATCAATTTCATCAGATTCAACTGATTGAACCTGAAAAGGAAAAATTCCTTTTGCAGAAAGTTTTCCTTCAAGCGTTTCTTCAGCTTTTTCTGCCTCAAGTGCATTTGAAGCTTCCATATGAATAATTTGATATTGAAATTTTCCTTCAGAGGCGATTTTCATTTCTTCAAACTTATCAACAATATCTTGTTCCATAGTTTTTAAGCCTGTTGGCATTTTATCTTTAGGAGAAATATAAAGTTTTACAAGAGCTGGTGATTTTAATTCTTTTAAAATTTTTTGGCTTGAATCAGCAAGTGTATAAATCTTACCCCTTGTCATATCAATACGGCCTAAATTGAAATCTTTAGTAAGTTGATTTGTAAAAATAAAAATACCTAAACAAACTAAACATGAAAAAACAAAATAAAACCTGGCTCCTTTTTTTAAACGCATATCAATCCAAAAGCTATTTAAAATTAAAAATAAAAATGTGCCAAGCGTAAAAAATAAAACATCCCTTAAATCAAAAATTCCTTTTAC
Source organism: Epimenia babai (assembly GCA_011762755.2). Lineage (NCBI taxonomy): Eukaryota > Metazoa > Mollusca > Solenogastres > Cavibelonia > Epimeniidae > Epimenia > Epimenia babai. The sequence continues at coordinate 19,015 of WURV02056675.1, read as the reverse complement.
AAAAGAACTATAATGTGGGAATAATCCTAAAGCATATTTCACAAAAGAACCCATACCAGGCAACCATCCATCTAAAGTTAAAGCAAAAATATCATTACCAATAAAATAAAGCCCAAAACAAATCATCATTGTTATCACAAATGAAATGATTTGATCACGATAAAACCCTGAAATAAAAAGTCCCACACCAATAAAATAAGTTCCAAGAAAAAAGGCTCCCAAATATGCAGAAAAAATTTGCCCCATATCAGGCATAGCCAAAGTGTAAATCATCACTGGAATTAAAAAGGTAGAAAGCAATGTAAGAGTATAAAAAATAAGTACGCTCAAAAACTTAGCTAAAACTAACGTCCATGCACTCACAGGAAAAGTAAGTAAAAGTTCGAAAGTATTGCCTCGCTTTTCATCGGCCCATGAACGCATCGTTAAGGCAGGAATAAAAACAGAAAGTGTATAGGGCAACAAAACAAAAAACTGCCTCATCTCCGCTTGATTAGTTAGAAAGAAAGTCATCATAAACAATCCGCCGCTAAGAATAGAGAAAATAGCTAAATAAATGGCTGCAACAGATGATCCAAAGTAAACACTGAGTTCTCGTTTTAATACAGCTTTTAAACTCTTACCCATTTTGAAATTCCGGACTTAAAAGTTGAATGAAGATATCTTCCAATGATTTTTCTGAAGAAGCTGAGCCCTCTCCAAAAGCCTTTTCACAAAGCTCGTTTTTAGTTCCCGTTTCTACAAGCTGACCTTGATTGATAATTGCTATTTTGTCTGCAATTGCTTCAACTTCCTGCAATATGTGAGTTGAAAAAATAATGATTTTTTCATGGGCAAGACTTTTGACAAGGTCTCTAATACCCATAATTTGAATCGGATCTAAACCTGATGTAGGTTCATCTAAAATAAGCACTTTTGGATCATGAATAAGTGCTCCGGCAAGACCTACGCGTTGTTTATACCCTTTGGAAAGCTCTCTGATATCACTTTTCCAAACAAGTTCAAGCTGGCAAGCTGATTTAACAAAGCGGAGTCTTTCCTTTAATTTCTTTCCGCTTAAGCCTCTAGCCTCACCTACAAATGCAAGGTAAGCCTCAACATTCATATCAAAATAAAGCGGTGCCGTTTCAGGTAAATATCCAATAAGCTTTCTTGCTTCAATGGGTTTTTCTAAAACATCAAGACCTTCGATAGTAGCACTCCCTCTTAAAGGGCTCAAAAAGGTTGTTAAAATACGCATCATGGTTGTTTTACCCGCACCATTAGGTCCTAGCAGTCCAAGAATTTCACCCTCGTGAGCTTCAAAGGAAACATCTTCCAAAGCTCTAAACTTGCCATAGTGCATATTAATATTATCTACTTTGATCACGTATAATACTCCTGTTTAAGGGTATTATTTTAGCAGAAAAACTAAAATAAAATAGGACTCAGGTCCCAGGTCCCAGAATACAGATCTGGATCCTGCGTTCTGAGACCTGGGATCTCACAATTGACTTTTAGTTAATCACAATATATCTTAATTAATCTGAACTTATAACTTTCTAAAACTAAGGAGAATAAAAATGAGAACATCAAATCCTGCAATGCGCGCTTTTAATAATGCATCTGACTTTTCAGATGGCAAAACAATGACAATTTTTGGAGCGATTAACAAAACGTTTATTTGCTTAGTCATCTTACTCTGTACAGCTGGCTGGGTTTGGAGCCTTGCTTTTTCTTCAGGTATCGATGTAGAAGGAAATACAACTCTAATGCTTGGCAGAATTTCTCCTGGGCTCATTTGGGGTAGTGCTATTTTTGGTTTTGTCATTGCTATTGTAACTTGCTTTAATCCGAAGTGGGCAACGTTTACGGCACCACTTTATGCAGCTGTTGAAGGTGTTTTTGTAGGAGCTATTTCAGCCTTTTACGAATACCAATTTCCAGGACTTGTTATGCAAGCTGTAACACTTACTTTTTTAACACTTGGTGGCATGTTAGTGCTTTATCAAACTGGCGTTATTAGAGCAACACCAATGTTTAAAAAAATTATCATCACGGCAACGCTTGCTATTGGTGTTTTATATCTTGTTCAAATTGTGATGAGTTTATTTGGAAGTGGAATTCCTTTTATTCATAGTAGTGGAACTTTTGGAATTTTATTTAGTGTTTTCGTTGTTGGTATTGCAGCCTTCAATCTTGTTTTAGATTTCGATCTTATTGAACAAGGTGCAGAACAAAATGCTCCAAAGTATATGGAATGGTATTCTGCTTTTGCTCTTATCGTAACTCTTGTATGGCTTTATTTAGAACTTTTACGTTTACTTGCTAAATTACAAAGAAGATAAGCTTACGCTTATCTTCTTTAGTAGCTAGAATCCAGTACGCAGGACCCAGTAACTTACTAGCTTCTGCGTACCGTATTCTAGATTCTTAATTATAAAATTTCCTGAACTCTTTCAGCTGGACGAGCCAAAATAGCTTTATCCCCTTTTTCAATAATTGGTCTTTGTAAAAGATCTGGATTTTCGACCATCATTTTAATCGCATCATCATCTGATATTTCTTTATCTTCCAATTCAAGCTCTTTATATAAATCTCTTTTCCTAAAAAGAGCTGTTGCGGATTCTCCCGTTTTTTTCACAAGTTCTTTTAATTTTTCTTCTGAAATCGGATCTATATAATAATCCACCGTTTCAAAATCAACGCCAGCATTTTGCAGAGCTTCGTATACTTTTTTGCACGTTGAACATGTTGGTTTTTGATAAACAGTTATTTGACTCATAATTCTCCTTTCTTCTTTTTTAAAAAATAAATTCCAACAAAAATTTTAGGGTCAATAATCAACCCTTCACTTTGTTTTTTAAAAATCCAATCATCAACTTCTTCTAAAGCAATTTCATGAACTTTTATATCTTCAGTTTCATCACCACCTCCAGGCCCCTTCTTCTCAAGACCACTGGCAATACAAAACGTTAGCTTTTCAGATGAAAGCCCACTTGAAACAGGCCCAGACATAATCACTTCAACTTTTTTAGGTTCATAACCAGTCTCTTCAAACAGTTCTCTTGTCGCGGCTTCTTCAAAAGGTTCTTCGCCTTTATCTCCTACAAGCCCTGCAGGAAGCTCCATGACTTGCCCCCCATGTGGAATACGATACTGCTCTACAAAAACAACTTTATTCTCATCTGTTAAAGAAGCAATCACAACAACGCCTGTTGAATTTGTTCTTTCAACAAATTCCCACGTATCAACATCTTTAAGTCTTAAAAAATTCCCTTCAAATAAAACTTTCTCTTTACTTCCCATTTCCTAAACCTTTCTACTCGTTAGTATCCTAAAGCTACACCTTCACCGCGAGGATCAGCTACACCTTCAATTTTTTGATTCTTGATATCAAAACAAATCGTACTTGCATTTCCTATGGCTTCTTCTTCAGTAATATCATGTCCCCAAAGTTCAAGCTGAATGCGCCAAATAGGATGCTGATAAAGAATTCTTTCAAGCTCCATGTCACCAAAACGATTAATCAATCTAGATTCATAGACCGCCTCTTTACAAGTATCTTTAAAATGCATTCTTTGCAAAATAATATTTAATACAGTTCCAATAATCGTAGAACCTCCAGGAGATCCTGTAATCATAAAAGGAATTCCTTTTTTAAAAACAAAAGTTGGCGACATGCTGCTACGTGGCCTTTTACCAGGATCTGGAGCATTTGCTTTTAAAGATTCATCTGGCCATCTCGGAATTGCATCAAAGTCTGTAAGCTCATTGTTAAGCAAAAATCCATAACCAGGAACGACAATACCAGAACCAAAAGGATTTTCAATGGTTGTTGTAAAAGCAACCATATTACCCCATTTATCAACAATTGAAATATGAGAAGTATGAATGCCTTCTAAAAGTTTATAGCCATTTTTTATTTTAAAAGATTTTTCGGGTTGAATATTTTGTGCTCTAAACTGTGCCCAATCTTTTGAAATTAAATCTTCTTTTGGAACATTGACCGCATCTTCATCTGCTAAATATCGATTTCTATCCCAAAAAGCAATTTTTTGAGCTTCGTTAATATAATGTAAACTTTCCTCATTCCACCCTATTTTAGTTAAAGGAAAATTTTCTAAAATATTAAGTGCTTCAGCAATCGTTGTTCCTCCCGATGAAGGTGGTCCCATTCCAAAAACAGAATAATCATAGTATTGCGTATAAATAGGATCGCGCTCAATAACTTCATAATTCGCTAAGTCCTCAAGCGCCATTTCTCCTGGATGAAAAACTGCTGCGTTTACAGCATCAATAATTGCTTGAGCAATCTCCCCTTCATAAAAAGCATTAAGACCTTCAGCTTGAATTTTTCTAAACGTTTTTGCCAAGTCAGGTTGTTTAATCATATCTCCAACTTGATAAGGCCTATCAAACTCGTCAAAGAAAACTTTACGTGTTGCTTCAAATTGATAAATTCTTTCTGCATGTTTATTAAGTCTTTTAACAAAGCGCGGAGATGCTTCAAAACCGTTTTCCGCAAGCTCAATAGCAGGGTTAAATAAATCTTCAAAGCTTATTTTTTTATTACTAAACTTCTCATAAATATGGCTTAATAACTTTAGAGTTCCTGGAACTCCAACAGAAAGCCCCCCTGTAATGCGGTCTGGAAAATAAGGATAAGGTTTTCCTGATTTATCGAGCAAAGATTTACGATGAAAACTTGCTGGAGCTTCTTCTCTTCCATCAAAACTTGTTACGCTTTGTTCTTTAGCATCATAATAAAGAAAGAAGCCTCCACCGCCAATGCCAGAACCTTGAGGTTCAGCGACATTTAAAACCCACTGTGCTGCAATTGCAGCATCTACAGCATTGCCACCCTGCTTTAAAATTTTAAGAGCTGCTTCTGTGGCTTTTGAGTGTTGGGTTACTACCATAGCATTTTCTGCAGTTGCAGAAAATGCGAAAACGCAGTACGCAGAAGACAGGACACAGAAAAAGAGAAAAAAGTTAATCAGTCTTTGAGTTATAGCTTTGCGCTTTAGACTTTTTATTTTGAGTTTTTTCAAGTTTGTCATATGCAAACTATTATAGAGGATTTAAGAGAGAATTGACTTAGCTTTCTCAATAATGTTTTTAGAACGCATTCCGTATTCATCCAAAAGCTCATCAGGAGTTGCTGATTCAGCATAAGTATCTTCAATCGCAACATAAGCAATTTTACAAGGATGCGTAGATGAAAGAAATGTTGAAACCGTACTTCCAAGTCCACCCCAAATAGAGTGCTCTTCACAAACAACAATTTTGCCCGTTGCTTTAGCTTCAGCAAGCAAAGCTTCTTCATCAATAGGTTTTACAGTGTGCATGTCAACTACGCTTGCACTAATACCTTCTTTCTCTAACTCTTCAGCTGCTTGAAGCGCTTCAAAAACTAAAAGACCATTTGCTATAAGTGAAATGTCTTTTCCATCGCGAAGTTTCACAGCTTTTCCAATTTCAAATTTGTCGCCTTCTTTATGAACGATTGGAGCTTTAGGACGACCTGTTCTTACATAAACAGGACCATCATGTGCTGCCGTTTTACGAATAAGATCATTCGTTGCATGCTCATCAGCTGGAACAACCACTGCAACTCCTGGAAGCGTTGACATTAAAGCAACATCTTCAATACTCATTTGAGATGCTCCATCTTCACCAATTGAAATACCACCATGCGAAGCAACCATTTTTACGTTTTGCTCTGAAAATGCAACACCCATACGCATTTGATCATAGCCTTTACAAACCAAAAATGAAGCAAAGCTAGAAATGAAAGGAATTTTTCCACATGCTGCAAGCCCTGATGCAACACTTACTAAATTAGCTTCTTGAATTCCAACATTAATGAAACGATCAGAGTGGGCTTTTTGAAAACCTACTGTTTTTGTTGACTTTGCAAGATCAGCATCAAGAACAACAATGTTTTTATTTTCATTTCCTAATTCAACAAGCGTTGCTCCATAAGCATCACGAGTTGCTTTTCCCATCACTTTTTCCATTATGCAAGTTCTCCAAAAGCTTTTTCAGCTTCTTCTGGTGTCGGCGCTACGCCATGAAACTCATTATTATTTTCCATAAAAGAAACACCTTTTCCTTTTACAGTTTCACAAATAATCATAACCGGTTTACCTGTTACTGATTTTGCTTTTTCTAAAGCCGCTTCAATTTCTTCAATTGAATGACCATTAATTCTTTGTGTTGCCCATCCAAATGATTCCCATTTTTCTGTCATAGGTTCCATATCACAAACATTCGCTGTTGAATCATCAAGTTGATATCTATTTAAATCAAGAAATGCAATAAGGTTATCAGTTTTATGATGAGCGGCCATCATAGCTGCTTCCCAAATTTGACCTTCATTACATTCACCGTCACTTACAACAACATATGTTTTATAAGATTTGTTATCAAGCTTTGCCGCAAGTGCATGCCCAATACCGATTGAAAGCCCTTGCCCAAGAGATCCTGTTGAGGCTTCAACGCCATCTAACTTTCTGCGATCAGGATGCCCTTGAAGAGGACTCCCCAATTGTCTGAAGTCATCTAACATTTTAATGTCAAAATAACCTGCTTCTGCCAAAGCTGCATATAAAAGAGGTGCAGCATGACCTTTACTTAAAATAAGACGATCACGATCTTCCCATTCAGGATTCTTTGGATCATGATTCATTTGCTTGAAATAAAGATAAGTTAAAATTTCAACTGCAGAGAGAGATCCACCTGGGTGTCCATTACCCGCATCAGCTGTCATTTTCACGATATGACGGCGAATAACCTTTGCTTTTTCTTTTAATTGTTCTATAGATAATTTTTGCATCATTTCACTTGTTTCTGGCATAAAAACCCGCATTCTTAAGAATTTTTTTTGAGGAGCTGGAAGTCTATCTCGTTTTAGAAAAAGCGTCAATAAAATAAAGGGATTTTTGGCTGTTTATGAAGATTTTGTTATATCTTGATCAAAACTTCATTATTTTCGACTTTGACAAGGTAGGTTTCTATCTTAATCGAACCATTGAAATCACATTTTCCCGTCTTCACATCAAACTCCCAACCATGCCAAGGACACATCGCTAACCCGTCTCTAAATCCTCCATCAGCCATTGGCCCACCCTGATGCGGACAAAAATGATTAAGCGCCCAAACTTCATTACCCGTACGATAAAGCGCTATTTCAACACCATTGATTTCTGCGTAAAAACCTCTATCTTCAGGAAGGTCATTTAGTTTTGCAATTTTAATAAATTCCATATAAATAGCGTACAGCGCGTAACGTGCAGCGTCCAGAAAAAAGTCTATGGAATGCTCTGCGCTGTACGCTGAACGTTAAAAAAGGTAGAATAGAAATTCAATTTTTAATTTCTCATTCAAAGTAGGATTTATATGAAAAATACTAAGGACAATCTTTTAATTATTGCCGCATCAGAAATTGATGCAGACATGTATTATGCAACACATTTTCTTGCTCCAGATCCATTTATCTTTTTTCAAATTAGAGGTAAAAAATATTTACTCATGAATGATCTTGAAGTAGATCGTGCTAAAAAAGAATCTACTGCAGACACTGTTATTTCAACTTCAAAACTTGCTGCTGAATTTTATAAAAAAGAGAAAAAACGCCCAACTTATTTAAATCTTATAGAGTATTTCGCGCGTTCTAAAAAAGCAACTTCGCTTATCATTCCAGAAAATTTTCCTACGTTTTACGCAGATGCTTTAAGAAAAGCTAAGCTTAAGCTTAAGGTTAAGCCTGATCCTTTTTTTGAAGAAAGAGTCATCAAAACTCCCAAAGAAGTTAAAGCTGTTGAAACAGCTATTGGCCATGTAGAGACAGCTGTTAAAATGGCCATGGTTACACTCAAAAAATCTTCTGTTAGAAATAAAAAGCTTTATTACAGAGGCAAGCTACTTACCAGTGAAAGACTTCGCACCATGATTAATTTGAATCTGATGGAAAATGGTTGTGTGGGTTCTCATGCCATTGTTGCTTGCGGCAAACATTCTGTTGATCCGCATGACGAAGGCTCTGGACCACTTTACGCTAATCAAACCATTATTATGGACATTTTTCCTCGCGACATGCATTCACGTTATCATGCTGATTTCACTCGAACCGTTGTTAAAGGCAAAGCTTCTGCTAAAGTTAAAAAAATGTACGATGCTGTTCATGAAGGACAAGAAATTGCCTTTAAAATGATTAAACCTGGCGTTGATGCAAGTACTATCCATGAAACCATTCAAGATCGTTTTGAAGAGCTTGGCTTTAAAACAGGAAACATTAATGGTCGCATGCAAGGATTCTTTCATGGTACAGGACATGGACTAGGTCTTGATATTCACGAATGGCCCAGAATAGGCGGTGCAAAAGATATTTTAAAACCTGGGCATGTTGTCACCGTTGAACCTGGTCTCTATTATGAAGGCATTGGCGGCATCCGTCTTGAAGACGTTGTTGTTGTTACTAAGACAGGATGTCGAAATCTAACTAAGTTTCCGAAATTCCTAGAAATATAATCTATCTCAAGCTAAAACGCTTTTATTATCTACGTTTACTCTAAACTATAAACCTTTAATAAGTATTCTTCATTTAATCTATCTTGTGCTTTTGTTAGTTTTTTTTATAAATTCCGCATTGACAGTAGGTAGGACTAGTGCTATTTTTGTTTTTAGATACGCAATAGACTAAGTCATTTAACTGGGAGTTAAAATGCTTGATGCGGTAAACGCAGAGTTTTTAAGTGAAACTCAAAACACTTATTCGAAAAACGAAAAGAAACTAGCTTTACTAAATAAAGTTCGTTGGGCTCTTAGAGTTCTCATTTTTATTATTATTCTCATCTTTATTTTTGCAACTTATAGTTCTATTAAAAGTTTACTCGATCCAGAAAAAATCGCACCTCACCTTCGACATGACTTAACAGCTATGTCACCACAATTTATTGAAATGACCGCTGAAATTTATTCTGAAACAGCTCCTCTTTATATGGATCTTGCACTGACTAAGTTTAAAGAAATAGAACCTGAATTCGACCAAGCCGTTGAAAATGAAAAAGTTATTTTAGAATCAAAATTACGCGAAGCCATTAGTGCTAATACTCAAAAAATGATCCACAATATCACTGATTACCAAATTGAACGCATGGGCACACATATTCCAGAGCTCAAAACAGAAAAAGGCCGTGCCTTAATTCAAACACGCCTTGAAGAAGTTGTAAATGAACATGTTGCTGATGTTCTATTTCCGATGTATGACCAATTTTTAAATGAAATGAGAGGGTTTAAAAAAGAAATTGAAACTTTTGAAAATTCACGTTACGACAAATATTCAGATATTGAACTTAAAAAGTATTTTGTTCATCTTTGGATTATGTTGCTTGACCAATATATTATGAACCCAGAGAGTTTTAAAAGCGAATATGGCAATTGATAATAATTTACAACATTTTTCAGAAACATTAATTTCATCTCAAGAAGCCTCTGTTAAGAAAGCTAAAGTTGAAATTATCGTTCTCATTGTACTTGCTTTTTTTATTACAATTTATATGAGCTTTATGCTTAATAAAATTTCAAGTATTCAACCCGATCAAATCTCTGCGCTTATCACTGTAAAGGTTCAAGAATCGTTGCCTACAGTTAAAAAAGAGCTTAAACAAAAAGCAATTGATTCAGCACCTGAAATGACTGAAAACGCAAAGAATATGGTTTTAACAACACCCCGAGTTGTGAGAAATTATTTAGAAAAGAAAACATTTTTTATTATTGAAGAGTTTAGTTATAGCGTAGAAGGTATTTCAAATGACATTCTTGGAAGAAGCTTTGATCAAGCTATGGCAGAGGTCAATAAAGCAATGCCAGAAGTCAATACTCAAAGTAAGATGGAAGCTATTATTAACTTATCAAAAATTAGGTTCAAGGAACAATCAAAAGAAGCCATACAAGAAATTTATAATTCATATACCGCAGAAATTTTTAATATTAAAAGAAATCTAAAAAGCTTACACAATAACAACCTCACATCAAACAAAAAACTCTACAAAGAAATTATTGAAGTTTGGTTAAGCTTAGCAAAGCGCTTAAATATTCTTCAAGATATTGATTTTTAAAATCCCCCTAATGGTAAAATTTCCTTACCTTGCATATTTTGATAGGCATCTAAAGCTGTATCATGATGATCATCAAAAAGCTGATTATATTCAGGGTCTCCAAATGGAAAAGTAACAATATCTACCGCTCCATTAAGAACACGCTTTACAGTTTTAACTGTCCCGCCAATAACCGTATAAAAAACTGTAGGAATTATATTTTCATCATTATTAGCAGCGTGAAACTGATTCACATAAGCTATGGGTGAAGTTACAATTCCTTCAACGCCTCTACTTAATTTTCCAACAGCACTTTCAGCATAAACAGGTGTGCTTAAAATGAATAATGCTAAAATGATTAAAGTTACTTTTTTCATATCTATCTCCTTAAAGCCTAATTTTTAAATTAATTTCTTAAACTTTGGTATTTATCAAGAGCTGTTGGGTAATCATCTGGAATCAAAAGACCATTTTTTGTTTGTAGTTCAAATGGAAATGTCAAAATATCTCCGACACCATTAATAACTCTTTTTCCCATTAAAACAGTTCCCGCAACTAAAGCTGCTGGAAAAGCCGTCATAATACTTTGATTTGCTTTTTCTTTTTCTAAATAAGTTGAATATTCAAAATAGGAAGTTGCAATCCCCTCAACACCGCGTCCAAATTTACTTGAAGCTGTATAGATTTCTTCATCTCCATAACTTGCAAATGCTGAAATAGAAACTGAGCACATTAATAACATTAAAATAATAACTTTTTTCATTATCATTCCCTCCCTAAAGAATAGAAATATTGATACTGTGATAATTATCGGAAGAAATGATTGGAATATGAAGGGTTTTTTAAAAAGAAAAGAGACTGTTAAACAAAATCGACTGTGCTTTTATGGGGAATAAGGCCCGCTTCATGAGCTTCGTCCATAAGACGCTGAAAGCCTGCCTGACCTTTTTCTCCAATATCAACGGTACGCTCATTCACATACATGCCTACAAAACGATCATTAAGTTCATCAGTAAGGTCACGGCCGTATTTCATGGCATAATCTAAAGCAGGTTTACGGTTATCAAGCGCATATTGAATGCTTTCTTTAAAAAGCTGTGAGAAGTTTTTCATTGTTTCTTCGCCAAGATCACGGCGAATGACATCAACACCAAGTGGAAGTGGAAGACCCCCTGTGCGCTCATGCCACCACTCACCTAAATCTAAAACTTTGTAGAGTCCTTGATTCTGATATGTAATTTGACCTTCATGAATCACAAGGCCAAAATCAACCTCACCTCTTTCAACAACATTTAAAATTTCATCAAATGGTGTAAAAACAGCTTCAAAGTTTTTCTCATAAAGCTGTAATTCTAAATAGGCTGAAGTTAACTTTCCAGGAATAGCAACGCGTTTTCCTTTTAAAGCTTCAGGGTTAAAACCTTCTATATTTTCACGACTGACTAAAATAGGACCATATTGATCTCCCATACTTGCACCAGAACGCATGACAGCATATTTATCAGCCAAATAAGCGTAAGCATGACAAGAAACAGCTGTGACTTCTAATTCAGCATTTTGAAGTGCGCGTTGATTAAGACTTTCAATATCTTCAATCACATGTTCAACTTTAAAACCACGCATAGGAATGGTTTCATACTCAAAAGCATAAAACATGAAAGCGTCATCTGGATCAGGACTATGTCCAAAACGGATATGTTGTAATTCTGTCTGTGTCATAGGCGACTAATATAAACATGTATTTTGTGATGTCAATAGATAATCAAGGGAAACAAAGAAATGACAGCGAAAAGTCTCCCCTGATCAGAGGGACTTTCCTGTACGGAGCTGTCTTATGCTGCGCGAGCAACTTGTAAGAGAGCTGCAAGATTCTGAGTCAGTTTTCTAATATGAGCTCCTGCCATATCAAAAAATCTCTGCATTCTTTCATCTGTCGTATAAATAATATCTTTTACTCTAGAGCTTAATATATCTGCTGTTTGTATATCTCCCATACCAAGAAATGCCACTGGGTTTAAACTCCTAAACTCTCTTTGATCTAAAACATTTAATACTTCTTCATCACGATCTACTAAGGTAACCCTTTCTTCTAATTCATTCTTTACAATATAACTATAAAGCTCATTTCGATGACTTAAATCATTGGCGATTACAATAAATTGATTGCCTTCAAAAACATTTAAGCTTAATGCAAGCAACCCTTGCTCTGTCGTTGCTTCATTACCCAAAATATAAACATTATTTAATTCATTTGCTGCAATACCTAAAACAGCTTTTGAAGCATCGTAATTTTGTGTTGCATCATCAGCATAAGCCGCTGAATCAAAAAAGTTTGAGCGCAATTCACTGCGAATAATCACTGGAAGCAATGCTAAAGAAACAAACCCTTGAGTAATTTCTTGCACACCAAAAATACCTTGTCTATTACCACCGCCCAAGGCAATATTTCTAGAAATAATATCTGTAATTCTTAATTCAGACCTAGTTCCCAGAATCAAAGATCTTGCCTCAGCGATATTTCTACTGCTTAATCTATCCTCATTTCCTTCTAATCTACCAAGTATATCCACATGAAATCCTGGATCTGTTATATTTCCAACAGCTGCCGCTTCAGCCCCCAAATAAAATTCTCCCATTGCATGTCCATTACTATCATCATATATCTCGTCAAAAAAATAAGTTCCTGTTTTTCTTCTGCCTTTTTTTGTTTTTTTAATCAATTCTTCTTCTAAAGATTTTTTAACATAATTTGTAATCGATAATTGACTATCAAGATTCCAGTTATCAATGGCTTCACTTACAATTAAGTTGGCTTCTCCAATGGCATCAGCCGAAAAATCACCCTTTAAAGAATATAGTTTTTTTCGAAGAGTTTCATTAATGAGAGGAATAAAAGACTCTATCAATAACTTCCAAGAAACGCCCTCATCTTTATCCTTTTTTCCCCAAAGAACTTCTCTCTCTTCGTTAGATAGTTCATGATATTTTCCATCTGTTTGTGAAAACCAAGATGTTGTGACATCTTCTTCAAACAAAGATTCGGCATCTAGAGAGATTTGATCTTCTTTTGAGTGCTTTTTGTTATATCGATCAATAGCTCTCAACAAAGCTATATTTCCTCCTCTTTCTTTAGTTTCCCTTAATGCTTGCCGAGTCACCGCTAATCTCTTACTTCTCCTTTCTTTTATAGCTTCAAGAATAGTAGCTTTATCTCTATATGTATTTCGTCTTCTATAATTTGATCTTATTTGCTCAGATAAAGGGATTTCAATGTTTCCGTTTGAAATAGAAGTTGCCGCTTTTTGCGTTTTTCCCTGATTAGAATAAATAATTTTTCCTACACGGACACTCGTTCTTTCTTTTGTAAACAATGACTGACCCAATGAGACGGTAATAGGATCTCTCCAATTAGGCTCAGCCAAAAGAAGTCTTATCGCCATATTTACATCTTCAGAAGAATAAAGCATACTTTTAATCTGATTTTCAAAAAATCTATACCCTCTAACAAAAGTGTTCTCTGAACTCCCATTTATTTTATGAATAAAAAAATCCCTAGATTTTCCACCTTCATTAAAAACTAACCCTCCCTCATGTAAAGGCAAAACTGAAAGATCTTCAACAACTGCTATCAAATCACCTTTACTTTCAGAAGTTATCAGATTAAATGCGTTAAGAACAACATAGTAAATCCACTCAACTTCAAAAGCCATCTGAATATCTCTTAAAATTTCGCTTTCTTCACCTTCAATTAAAGCATCGACAAATAACTCATAAGCACCTTTTCTAAAAGGTTTACTCTTTCGATAATCTCCGCTCAAAACTCGTGAAACTTCTTCTTTACTTATACCGCTTTTTTCAACGAATTGATTTCTATCCAAAACTTCTAGATCTAACACCCATGAAAAAATTTGTGCTACTTTTGAATCTGTAGAAATAATTCCTTCCCTATTAAATCTCATTCTATCGCTATTATTCTTTGGCTCTTGAAATCTATCTTGAATCGCTTCTGAAATACTTAATAACTTCTCCTTTATTTTAATAGCTCGAGGATCTCCCAAATCAATTCTCTTTTTTAAATCTCTTCGCCATTTTGGAAAAAGCTTTAAATAAACTGCTCTTTTTACTTTATCTTCAAAGCTCTTATATAATGAAAAATTTGACCTTTGAAGCAACTTTCCAAACCTAACATAATTTCCAAGGTTTCTAGAAATAGACAATTCTTGAACCGTTGCCCTCAAAATATTTTTTAACATATTTTTATCAGGAAATTTTAACAACCCTGAAATTGCCATTGAATGATTTTCAGACGAATGTCCATCCATTAAAATTAAAACGGCTTGCCGAAGAGCTGAAGTTTTTCCATCTCTCAAATTTTGAACAAGGTTTTCAATTTCTTCCTGACTTATCAAAGAACTTCTTCTTTTAAAAAGCTCTTTTATCATAGAATCCACGTTAGCTTCAGACCACTCTCTTTGTCTATGCTTTTGATTTCTCTCCTGCTGCTCCCATTGAAAGATAGCATCCTTTATTCGCCATTTCACTTCATACTCAACTAAATCATATCTTAAAAACCCTGAAAGAATTTGAATGACCACTCCCATGTTTTGAACTTCTTCTGGAAATATTTTTCTTTCTCTTTCTTTTTCGAAAAGATTTAATATGTCATTTGCCCATTCAACATCACTTCTTAATTCAGAACGATTTTCTTTAGGTTCAATAAATTTAACACCCACACCATGATAATAAATTCCCTTTCCAGCAAACTCTTCTTTTCTATGGACTTGCATATTACGTCCATCATAAATCTCAAAACTGCTTTTTGGAGTTCTTAAACTTAAAAGATCAACATCTTTATATTGTTTCCAGTCTGTCACAATAATCGCTGTATCAACATGAGGCAAACCTTCGAAAACATCATGAAATGTAATTCTTTCTGCAAAATTTTCTACAAAATAGATATCTTTGAAATAATTTATTTCATTCTTTAAATCTGCTTGTAATCCATCACCTCTATAAGCAGTATAAGCCCGTCTAAAATCTTTATCTGTGCTAAATACCTTATAAAGATAATCTAAATAGTGATCTATAATTGTTTCTCGAGGTGGAGCATCTTTAATTCTAAAAATAGGGTCATGAATATGAATATGTTTTGCACCTTCTTTAAGAAGTTTTCTCAATACACTCACGCTGGATGTTTCGCGCATATCATCTGTGTCATTTTTAAAAGCCATTCCCAAAAGTGCAACATCTTTGTCTTCTACATCTATTCCATTTAAAAAAGCCGTTTTAAAATATTTATTAAAACGATCAGCAATACGGATCATGATAAGATCATGGTCTGTTACATCAGTAGAAATCCAGTCAAGCGCCAAAACATCTTTTGGAAAACATGATCCGCCATATCCACAACCTGGCCATAGAAAAGCATGCTGTCCAATTCGAGCATCATTAAAAAGCCTCTGTCTAATTTTAGTAAAATCTGCTTTTGACTTTTTTGTAATCACAGCAAAAAAGTTTGAAAGAGTAATCGAAACTGCTAAAAAACTATTGGCTAAATATTTTACGATTGTTCCACTTGCTGAATCTGTTACTAAAATTTCATGTGGATATCTTTCCATAAGTGGTTGCCATAACTGCAACATTTCTCTTTCAGCAGATACCCGGTCTTCATGTTTCATTCCAGCATAAAAACCAAGAACAGTTCTGTCTGGCTCTGTCACATCTTTAACCGCTTGCCCCTCACGTAAAAACTCAGGATTACTGACAAGAGCATAATCTTTCCCTAAAACAAGTCCCTGATTTTCTAATGTTCGATTAATTTCTTCAAAAGTATTAGGAGTCACCGTTGATTTTACGACAATAATTTTTCGGTGATTCTCACCATCTTTATTTTGCTCTAAAATGACATTTCCAATTTGAGATGCTGCATCAAGAATGTATCTTAAATCGACCTCACCCGTATCTTGTGAAGGTGTTCCTACAGCTAAATAAACAATATCTGATTCTGCAATAGCTTCATCACCGTTAGTTGAAAACTTCACTCTACCAGCTTTTTTATTTTTAATAAGCATATCTCTGAGACCTGGTTCATAAATAGGAACTTCCATATCTGGTTTATTAAGACCTGCTATCTTTTCAGGAATGATGTCAACCATATGAACTTGATGACCAAGGTCTGAAACCAATGCCCCTGTAACATTACCTACATAACCTCCACCAATCACAGCAACTCTTTTTTGATTAAATCCGCTACTTCCATTAAGAGCTACAATATGCTTTTTCAACTCTTCTGGATCTCTTAAAACATAACTATCATAGAGCTCATAACCTTTTAACTCATCTTCCTTTTCTGCGGCATTAACAGCGACTCTTCCTACACTTACATATTTCATGCCAGATTCTCGAATTTCTTCAAGTGAATAAAAAATATTTTTACCATTAGCTCGCAAACCTGCTAAGTTCAATCCATCATAAAAAATTTTGCCATCAAGGCTTTTAGTTAATCTTTCTAAATGAAGCGCTTTTTGCAAATCAAGTAAATCTGAATCAGACTCATCACTATTTCCTCTTCTCATAAAAGAATCTGTCGCCACAATCACTAAATCACTTTCCTCAATACCTTGATAGAAAGTATCACTTCCCATAGAAAAATCTTCCATGCTATCAATTCCTGCGAAATGAACCTTGTTAAATTTCCTCTCATCTTTTGGCTTATGTGATTCTGCATCACGTTTAGCTTGAAGCCATATCCTAAAAGCTTCTCGAGCATTAGCATCAACAATCGTAATTCTTTTCACACCATCACGAACAAGTTTTTCAATAAGCCCAAGTGCCGGTGAATGAACAATTTGATTATTTTTATGACTATAGCCTACTCCCATAATAAAAGCTTTTTTACCTTTCAATTTACCTTCCCTAGGTTTAATCCCATTGTAAAAATCTTTTATGTTTTCGCTATTAATTTGCAAAACATTATCGATGAGGAATAAAACATGTAAAGTTTCCGGTAATTCAGCAACAATTTCTTCAATTGTTTTATTATCATCAATTAATCTTGTTCTTGCAGATGATAATTTTTGAATAATATGTTCTTCGCTCTCACCAAATTCACGCTGTGCTAAACTAAGATACTTTGCACGCATCCAATGCATATAAAGAAGCAACTTACCTCCAAACCCATAAGACGGGTTTGAAAAAAGAGTTTTTAATCTTTTATCAAGTCCTGCTCCATAAGTTGCCACACTCAAATCTGCTCCATATCTTTTTGAAAGTTCTGCTAAATCATTAAAGTGAACTAACTTTGATGCCAAATAAATAAGTTGAATATCTTTTGAAAGCTCTGCGCTCGCTGCATCAAGATAATCTACATTTATTGTTTTATCTTGAGCATAAAGATCTTCTAAAATAACTTTAGTTGCTGTTTTATGAGCCTCACTTTCACTTTCTCTCAATCCAAAAACAACGTCTTCTTTAAATTCACCAACTTCCTCAACAAAAGAAAAATCAGGTTGAAAAACAACGTCAAAATTAGCAACTTCTTCTGCAAGCCCTGATGAATCGAGAATCTTTTCATAAATATGTTTGGTAATACCAAGTTCTGCCATAGTTCGAATGACTAAAACTTTTCTCTCTACATGCCCTTTTGCGCGAGCACTTTCAAGGACTACTCCAAATTTAGCTGCAATTTTTTCAAGGCGCTTTCTATAATCATCATATTCACCAAAAACATTTGGAGATGGTGAAAAATAAATTACCTGATTACGCTCTATCAAATCCTGTAAGGTTTCTTCTCCTGGATCATCTGTATAAGTAACAGGCGCATGCCCTAATTGAGTCAAAATAGAGTTTACTGTTTGTGCTTCACCATGCTCTCCAATAATACCAATACGTGCTTCAGAGCGAGTCGTAGAGTTGAAAGTTGGTAAAGGGTAATCTGCATAAACTTTTTGGTGATATTCTTTTAAAAGCGCAAGATAATCAGCAATAGAGATATCACCTGTTTGTCTCATATTAGCGAGATCAACAAGACCTTGGTCTAAATTTCCAAATAGTTCTTCTTTAAGAGGAATAAATACTTTGGCATCAATGAACTCATCTTTTCTTTCGGGAGCCTCACTATAATCAATCACCGCAGGTAAAAATAATATATAATCTAAAAACTTCCCAATAAATTCATCTTCATCTTTAAATGTGCCATCACCCCAATCTTTAAGCATGGGATCATTCGTCTCCGACGAAACAAAAATATTACTTGGATTAAGATCATTGTGGTAAGCACCAGCACCATGAACTGCAACTAAAGTTTCTCCAATTAAAATAGTCACTTCTAAAACAAGTCGTGAAAATTCTTTTAAATCATTTTCTTTATATTGTTTTACAAGCCAGTCCCCCATATAAGTATCTTCAGAAAGTAAAACTTCATAATCATTGCCATTTTTTCGAAATTTGGTAACACCAGGATGGTCTAGCTCAATAAGAATATCTAATAATCTATGATTAATATAATTAACATTTTCCCATCTATTTTCAGAACGGGTCGTCGTAGCAAGAGATTGCGTTAACGTTATTTCAGAAATAATACTTTTCGCTTCACTTCTTCTATGAGGAATATAATCAGCTAAACTACTTAAAATTGCTGCTGCGCCTAAATAATTATTTGCTGAAGCCTGTACTTTTGAACCTAAACTTTGCTTAGAACCCAGAAGAGCTTTAATATAATTTTGATGTTCTTCTTCTCTAACTTTACTAATATGAGGTTGCACTCGAATATAGTTAACATTCTCTTTTGCAAAAGCCTGCTCTAAACCTTCTGAATGAAACCCTCCAGTAATGAGCGCAGCTGCTTTTTCTTTTTTTAATGCCATCATCTTAATAG
Organism: Epimenia babai; assembly: GCA_011762755.2. Lineage (NCBI taxonomy): Eukaryota > Metazoa > Mollusca > Solenogastres > Cavibelonia > Epimeniidae > Epimenia > Epimenia babai. The sequence continues at coordinate 58 of WURV02056675.1, read as the reverse complement.
CATTCTGAACAAATGCTTCATCTCTCTGTATCGCTAAATCATAAAAATAAATCGCAGA